>JACCGJ010001260.1:0-13181 GCA_013407085.1 Atriophallophorus winterbourni
AATCGAGTTCAACGTCAAGATTTCAGTCGCGATATAAACACCAATGTGTTCATCCAACGGTTGAGTCACGCGTCCAATCCCACCAAAATATTGACAAGACAATACGTGAGATGAGTACGGTAATCAATTATTCCGCTTCGTACTGAATCCAAAAACAACAATGTTCAACAGCAACAATGACCACGAGTGATCGCAACTTCGAATAGCGCGCAAACGGCCAAAAAATATACAAAATATAAGCTCAAGAACGAATAAATTCAAGTAGTTCGGTAAAACAAAAATGGTAAAAATATACAAAAATACCAGCAGATTTAAACAGTTAGTTGTCAATAAAATAAATTCAATGTTTATCTTACACCGAAAGAGGAATTTTCTAGACATCGACGCGGATTCATACACCGCCCACCAAAATTCCTCAAAATCTGAAAGGCAAGTAGAGACACAAACAATGAACTGCGGGGCTCTCCTCTACCTGGCTACCCGAACCGTGTACCTGCGCAACCAACGACAGCGACTCGACGATCAAATGTTTGGTGGTATTTCTGGAGTTGGCAGACCCGAAGACCCGCCTCCCACCTAATAACATTTGCCTTCAACGTTCGTCTTCGCGTGCAACCGGCAGACTGCATGCTTGGTGGTATTTCTGGGGTCCGCAGATCCGAAGACCCGCCTCCCACCTTAAGCACCAGCCCCCGGGCCCGACACCCAGGTACAGTAGAATAAAACAAGTGACTTTATTTAGTGGCGAGTCACACACGCCACGTCGCATCACCATCACTGGACACCTGTGGCTTTTTATAGGGAAAATGTTTGCTAGACAAAGACCCACCACGTCATCCGGTTCTGCCAGCGCCCTACAATAAGCTCATGAATGATATCCTACCCAAACGAGCCTTATGTATTGCATCCTCCAACAGCGACATTTTGCGCCATCTAAACAAGCCTAAATTACAAAATATTGTATCCGAGTTCCCAAACGTAAATGGTTCATCATGTATACAACCGAAAGGTTTACGCCAATCATACGGATTGTCGTGCTGACCATACGTTGCCCCAATTAAAGCTGATTCAGTGTCATGTGAACCAGGCTTACTTTTCATGTGGGCTGGTTTGGTGTCAGGTGGGCCAGGCTTAATCTCCATCTGATCCGAATTAGTGTCGGAACCATCAGTCACAAAATCCGACTGAACTAATTCAGTGTCATGTGAACCAGGCCTACTTTTCATGTGGGCTGATTTGGTGTCAGGTGGGCCAGGCTTAGTCTCCATCTGATCCGAATTAGTGTCAGGAAATTCAGTCACAAAATCCGACTGAGCTAATTCAGTGTCAGTTAACTCAGCTTCCCGAGAACAACAGACAGCACAAACGTCAAGACCCATCAAATTTACATCAATAGAAACTGTTTCTTGGCACTCAACGATGCTACCATGCCTTGCTATGGAATCCTTTTGATGCTCACGATGTGCAAGACGACTTGCCGATGCAGCAATCTTAGCCATTCTAACCTCATGTTCCGCCTCAAGCACTTCCAGTTTGTGCTTCATAGCGATGGTTTCGTGCGACAGTTTTAGGAGTTCAAAGCGCCTTCTAGCCTTACGAACAAGGATATTTGAATCTACCGTTGAACCCCTTAAGCTACCACGAGAGCCCACAACAGAACAATGAATGCGCTCACCTGCGATGTCTTCTGTTCCATTATCGACCAACTGTTAGGAAGATTTGTTCTTTGCGACAAAACTGCGGGTAACAGGCATATTGACGTCAGCGAATTCGACGTTGAGTACTGTAGCGTCCACAAATTTGACGTTGAGTACTGTATTTTCTCCAATCGAGACAAATAAGGTCCAAACCGAATTCCAACGTTGAGTACTGTCAATTTGAGTACCGTCCCAATGTTCCAAACGAAGCAATTGAGTACTGAATTTTCTCCAATTGAGAAAATACGGTCCAAATCAGATTCTAACGTTGAGTACTGTCAATTTGAGTACCGTCCCAATGTTCCAAACGAAGCAATTGAGTACTGCCAATTTGAGTACTGTCTCAATGTTCCAAACGAAGCAAATTGAGTACTGCCAATTTGAGTACTGTCTCAATGTTCCAAACGAAGCAAATTGAGTACTGAATTTTCTACAATTGAGAAAATACGGTCCAAATCAAATTCTAACGTTGAGTACTGTCAATTTGAGTACCGTCCCAATGTTCCAAACGAAGCAATTGAGTACTGCCAATTTGAGTACTGTCTCAATGTTCCAAACGAAGCAAATTGAGTACTGTAACCGCCAATACGGTCCGGAGAAAATCGAGTTCAACGTCAAGGATTTCAGTCGCGATATAAACACCAATGTGTTTATCCAACGGTTGAGTCACGCGTCCAATCCCACCAAAATATTGACAAGACAATACGTGAGATGAGTACGGTACTATTGAAACAAAATAATTATACAATGAAAATAGCAAACCTCAATTATTCCGCTTCGTACTGAATCCAAAAACAACAATGTTCAACAGCAACAATGACCACGAGTGATCGCAACTTCAAATAGCGCGCAAACGGCCAAATAAAGATACAAAATATAAGCTCAAGAACGAATAAATTCAAGTAGTGCGGTAAAACAAAAATGGTAAAAATATACAAAAATACCAGCAGATTTAAACAGTTAGTTGTCAATAAAATAAATTCAATGTTCATCTTACACCGAAAGAGGAATTTTCTAGACATCGACGCGGATTCATACACCGCAACAGCGGATATTTCAATGAAGAACGCTGAAGTGCTGATAGAAAATATAGGGGACGAATCTTGGCTAAGTTGTGATGCAGCAAACGAAAGCTTCGCCTCGTATGCGCTCAACGCTCTTGCATTAAGAACCTCTATGCCACAACCTTCCAGCGACGTAGATTCTCCACACAGCACTAATTTGGACATACCAAAAAACTTGGTAATACCTCGGGTTTTGCGCCCGAGGGTTGTCCGAAATTAGGCGGAGTACATCGAAATGCTGTGAGCATACTATACACAAATGCTTGCAGCGTGCGTAGTAAATGGCTGGAAATAATGCAGAAATCCTCGAATAGTAAATCTAGGATTCTAGGTATATCAGAGACCTGGCTTCAAGATTCAGACATTATTCCAGTTGATCTTCATTCGATATATACAGCCATCAGATTGGATAGACCAGATGGTAGACGCGGAGAAGGAGCTATAATACTGCTACAACATGGTTTTAAATACCAAGACTCTGGCATCAAAATGGCCACTTTCGGCATCCAGCTGGTCTTGACAATCGTCACAGACGGTAAGCTTTCTTTTGCGTTAGGCTGCTTATACATGGCCTTCGGCGCTTCTGAGGACGAGGACCAGGAACTTAGGGAACTTCTCACCAGGTTGCTCGAAACTGCCCCACGAGTCTATTTACTAGGTGACTCCAAATTACCGGGTATTGACTGGGACACTCAGACAACCAGTGATTGAATTTCCCAGGTATATCTCGATTGGATGCACTCCAGTGCGCTTCATCAGCACGTAAGTGAGAAAACTAGGTGCCTAGATGGACATTCAGTATCTACACTGGACCTGCTTTTGTCTAAAGGTCCTGAAGATGTTCAAAACCTCTCTTACGACTCACCATTAGGGAAAAGTGACCATGTCACCATAATATTCCAGGCAATTCTCTGTTTTTATTAGCCACCAGTCAAATACAGGCGTAATCTAAATCGAGTTGACTGGAATGCTGTACGGCTTTCCGCTTTACGATTTGACTGGTTCTCTGAAACCAATGACATCGAAAGTAAATGGTCGGTTATTAAGCGCAATATTTCAAGTCTTCAAGAGCTTTACTCTCCTTTTCGACCTATACGGCTAAAGAACAAGCCACCTTGGTGGACTCCTGCGGTGCGACGCAACAATATTAGGCGCGACAGACACTGGCGGAGATACAGAGCCTTGCCAACCTACAGAAATTGGTCGTGCTATAAGGCTTCGAGGAACAACACAGTAAAGCTACAACGGGAGCCTAAGCGATGCTACGAAACTTACCTGGCGAAGTCTGCTAAAAAGTACCCCAAGAAGTATTATAGTTATGTTCAGTCTAAGGGTAAGACAAGGGAGCACATAGGTACCCTAATATCAGACAATGGCCAGAAAGCCAATTCTGACCCCGAAAAGGCAGCAGCTTTGCTGGATTATTTTCGAAGCGTACATAGGATGGATGGCGGGGTTGCGATTCACTCAGTCCCAACTCTTAATACGGAAATGGGTGCCTCACTAAGCAAAGTAGTTTTTTGCACGGACTATGTCGCACGTGTCCTGAAGAATCTAGACGGAAATAAATCCGCCGGACCTGACTATGTGCATCCTAAAATTGTAAAGGAAATATCTACGGTACTAGCAGGGCCTGTATGTGAGTTATATAACGAATCGTTCTGCAAAGGCATCCTACCAGATGAATGGGAGAAAGCCATTGTCGTACCCATTCCAAAGGGAGGTTGCGCAAAAATAGTTGAGAATTTCCGACCGGTAAGCTTGACTAGTGTTTTATGTAAAACCTTGGAGAGACTTATCAAGGATCATCATTAAGCACGGTTCAACATGGCTTTCTCAAGGGAAGATCGTATCTCTCAAATCTTTTATGCTTTTTAGATCGCGTTTCTAAGACACTGGATGAAGGCGGACGGGTAGAGGTCTTTCACTTAGACTTTAGTAAGGCGTTCGACTCGGTTAGTCACAGGTTCTTAGGGATAAAGCTCTCGGCCAAAGGCATATCTGGTAAGATTCACGACTGGATAACCAGTTTTCTTCGTGATAGATCCTTTCAGGTCCGTGTAGGCGATACTACGTCTCAATTCGCAACAGTTACCAGTGGGGTCCCACAAGGTTCATTATTAGGCCCGATACTCTTTCTGATCTTCATCGATGATCTGGAAACGCAGTTGTCATGTCCATGCTACATGTTTGCTGATGATGTCAAGTTTACCGGATGCTGTGATCACAGTGATTTGTTGAGACATATTGAAAAGGTCATAAAATGGTCGCAGGATTGGGATCTTCCTCTGAACTATAGTAAATGTCATCTGTTGTCTGCAGCAGTCGACAAAATTACAGTAACTGCGAATAACATTAGGATCGACTTTCAATCTATTCAGAGGATTAAGGATTAGGGCATAGTCGTAACAGCGAACTTTAAATGGGCTGCGCAGTGTGCCACCGCTGCACAACGAGCTAGAAGAGAACTCTTTAGGCTTAAATCCGTTCTGACATGTAGAACGCCGGATGTGTTTATCCCTTTATTCACGGTGATTGTCAGGCCGCATTTAGAATACCGCGTGCAAGCCTGGAGTCTCTTCTTTCAAAAGGGCATATTACTAATAGAAAGAGTCCAACGACTGGCTACCAAAATGGTTAGAGCTATGTTCAGGAAACCATACGAAGAACGTCTAATTTCTTTAGGTTTCTTCTCCCTTCGGCGTCGGCGACTACGGGGTGACCCCATAGAAACTTTCAAAATCCTGAAAGGATTCGGCGACGAGGGCTGTCAAATACTGTTCTCTCGAGCTATCAACCCCTCAATCGGAGGATATACATTGAAGCTCACAGCCCTCTGAATCTTAGGCAACACTTTTTTAGTGAAAGAGTGGTTAGCTTCTGAAACAAGCTGCCTGAGGAACTAATAGCTTGCACATCAATTGGTGCATTCAAAAGGAGTTTAGATGCCTTGTGGCTTGGGCTTTTCCCAGACTTTTTCCCGTGAATATGCCTGTTGTCTCTTGTCAGAATTGTCCATTTTTTATTCATTTCGAAATTATATGGTTTTGACCACAATTTGAAAAAACTAAAATCCTGTTATATTATGCCTCGTTTTAAATGTTATGTTTTAAATGTACGCACCAATTTCCCATAGCCAAAGTCTCACCGGCTTGGTGAAGAGAAACCCTTTCCGTTTTTCTCAGTCGCAGCTACAAATTCTTGGACCAAAGGACGGCTTGGAAAACATCGGACGTACCTTTGCATACGACGAGGATACCAGAGGAAAATGAACCAACTTTGGCAGTAGTGGGCGCTCCTTTGAAGCTTTCCACAGACGGAAATTCTGGACGCTCGATTGGCTTATCCCTTGGCGGCGCGATCGTCGAGGATATCTAAATCACAATAAGAAAAAACGCTTTGGCAGTGGTGGTTGCTTCTCTGCAGCTTTTCACCGAAAAAAATTCTGGACGCTCGATTGGCTCTTTAGCCACATACGGTCCTGTGCAAACTAAACAGAACTGAACTAATGCTCGTGAGCACTTTTTCAGTGAAAGAGTAGTAAGCTACTGGAACTGCCTACCTGAAGATGTTGTGAACTCTAACTCTGTAATGTGTTTCAAAAATAGATTCGATACCGTATGAAGCTCACTAATTCCTGCATTTTTCCCCTAATTAAATAACGATATTGTATTTACCTGGTCTTTCTAATGCACTAATGTCTCCTCACCTTTGGTGAGGGGAGTTTTTGCTCTACATTCCAGGTAACCATCCTACCAGAAGAAATCCGTAAACTATTTTGTTTAAAGTGGTGAGCATATCATCGGAAGATATCTGGACGCTCGATTGGCGACCTAGTCACTTATCGTCCTTTGCAACCTGAATCTGAACCTGAATCTGACCTTATCAAGCAGAATTTTCAAACATTTTTCCGTTAAATAAAGCATGGTAAATTTACAAGGGTAAGAAAGTTAATTTTTTCGCGCAATGTAACACAGTAATAACGTTTTTATCTAGATTGCATCAAAATAATCAAATGAAGAGGATGCGATTAATTCTGAAGCAGAGATTGAAAAAAGACAAAATAACAGAAAGAGTAATGAAGGAAATGGTGCGTTGGAAGATATAATTGTCAGAGTAAAAATAAATTTCCGAAATAAAGAAAGTTCCTTTATATATCTAATATATATATATATATCTATTATTATATATATATATAGATATAATGATATATATATATATAAGATAATATATATATATAATATATATATAGAAAATAGGGGGATAAGGAGAGTTGTGGTTTAAAATTGCAAGAGGTTTTGGGCGGTGGAACCCAAATTCGGAAAGTCGAATAATTGTCGAATAAGGGAAACAAAAACTGTTTGCCAGTATGGATCACAGTCATGTTAGAAGAATCAGTCGTAAGCGGAAGGAGCAAGGACCAGTATTCGGAGTTGGGTTCGAGTCGGGGTACTAGAACACAATTAAATATATTTCTTCACCAATCCATGGTTTGATGGGTATTTGCATGTGGGAATTGAGTTACATTTTTTTATTATAAAACGATTAATAAACAATCACAAAAAAAACAATATTTTTGGGCAGTTTTTCGCGTTGTTTCTTTTTTGTTTTCATTTATTGACTACGTTATGGTGGATAGCTGTTTATGCATAAAATAGGTTTGGTAGTGAAGGATTCCAATTTTATAATCCGTCGTATTTTGTAATACAATTGTTGGATTTGTATGATTATTCATTTTTTGGGCCATGTACAGTCCATCTGTATCAATGCATGTAGAATATACTTTTCGGCGGTCAATGCAATTTTCGAACTCTGACTATGTCTTCTTCCGTGGTTGTGAAGTCTGTATGCACCATTCTGTGCTGGAACTGTGGTTAACGGAATATCCAACATTTTAGCGCTTTCTACACCTTGGATTCCATTTTTTGGATTATCCTGTGTGGATTAATTCGCTATCGTTGGACGTTACGGATCTTCATTTGGACATTTGCTCCTGTGGTCTTTCAGTGAGTTCTTTCCATTTTTGCCATTTTGTGTGTAGTGCTATACTTATATTTTCGGTCTACTACAGGTTTAATGTAAGCAGAATACGGTTGAGGATATGGTTATATGGTAAAAATGATCATAAAACGCACGGTTACAATGAAGGTTTGTAACAACATTTTTAAGGTTCGGCAACCTGACACTTGAATGGTCAGTTATCCACAGAATACTATAAGACATCATGATATGCTAATATGTGGAGAAAGATGTTGAATTAGATACCTGGGATCCCATGAGAGTATAGAATATTTAGAGAAGAGTTCATCTCAAGGATTTGAGATAGTGAGTGAACAGTAAGGTTTTCTACAAGAGTTTTAAATTTTCCTGTAGATGTGCACATACGAAAATGAAGAGGAAGGAATTCCAAATTTGCGCATATCTAACTAAGAAGAAGTTACGTCTAACTTTAGTGCGAGAAATAAGGATATTCAACAGCCTTGTTCGATTGCGCAGATCATATCGGATATAATCGTAAATGCGCATGCCAGACTGGAGCTTAATTCGTTGCTGGTTTACGATTCGAAAGAAAAGAAGCAGATTCAGACGAATTCTACGTAGTCATAGTGGTTCGATATTCAGAAAATGACACCTTTCAAGATAAGGCAAGGGGTTTGAATAGCCCAAAGTTATTTTGCTGAATGTATGTTGAAGTCTCTCTAAGAGAAAACAATCACGCCTACCCATGTGAGAATAGATGATATTACAATAATCGAGAATCGGTAGAACCTTCATCTTATACAATGCTATTTTACTCTCGCGTTAGAGTAATTTATGGTTAATTAGGCTAACGTTTTGTCTTGCTCTCGCAATGAGGTGTGTAGCTTATTCATTAAAGAGAGAGAAGAGAAGGTCCCTAATTTCTGCAGAAGGTGTGATGGTTGAGCCATTCATCGTGAGTGTGTTAGAAGGGATTGAACAACGTATTCCCATATATTGTGTCTTAAAAGCAGAAAATTCTAATCCTCATTGTGAGCCCTAGCTAGATAGGGAGGGAAGATCACGGTTAAGAGATATCAGAGCCTGTGACACTTCACCAGGAGAAGATGTTATGACGACTTTCATGTCATCCGCGGAGATAAATAGCTTAGAGTGATCTGCAACATTTTGTAGATCATTAACATAGATAAGAAAAAGAAGTGGACCCAGAACGCTGCCTTGAATCACGCCACTTGAAATCGGCTGAGTAGTTGAGGTAACACCATTAACGTGAACTGAAAAGGTGCGGTCAGATAAAGAAGAACGGAACCAGCTCATTGAAGGCACATGAATACCTAAACATGATAACTTCAAAAGGAGGAGCGTATGATGAACCCGATCGAAAGCTTCGCTCATGTTTAAAAATACAACAATCACTGCTAGTCCTTATTCAAGGGAAGCCGTTATGAGATCTAAGTATTCTAACTGGCAGGTTACACCAGACTTCTGGCTAAGGAATCCATGCTGGACTGGAGAGAACGCATCTGGACCACGGTAGACCAACAAAGAATTTTTGACTAACCTTTCAAATAACCTAGACAGAATAGGAGTATGATCAATAGGGCAATAATTCGTAACGAGGTTCGAATTACCAGATTTGAAACGTGGGATAATAACAGAGTGTTTCCAACGAGTTGGAGAAATTCCACATTTGAGAAAAATATTTAAAAGATTTAATAAAAGTGAAGGAAAGTCTTCATTATCGTTGTGTAAGATGGCTGGAATGAAACCTACATCATCAGGCTTATGAGAGATTTTACTTCGATGAGAAATGTCTTTTAATTTCTGTACAGAAAAAGTAGAGGAATCAATAGTATTTAAGGGAGTGCTATTGTTCGCTTGTGGATGGTAAGGGTTGTTATTGAACGACCGGCTGAAGAATAGAGAGGAAGCCTGACTTATTGTGAACGCATCACAAGTGACTAATTCTTTATCATTTTAGTGGTATATTATGGAGGGAATATCATGAGTTGACCGGATACACCTGATCTTTGAAAGGTAATTTAATGATTTCGTCATTGAGTAACTGCTTGAAGCCTTTCTTTCTTGGCGTTCTAGAAGACTAATCTTAACATTTGAAAGAGAGTTACAGAGTTCGTGTCTGCGCATACCCGAAAAAAATCTAACATATGGTTCACAGACGCAGAAAGTCGAGCTATCTTTTTCTCCAGGAGGTTTATGGGTCCCGCTCACGCTTCCTAATATGAGAAGAAGACGAACTTCGAAGATATGCTGAGATGTTATCATGAAAAATCGACGAAATACGCTTGAAGTTTGAGGAAAGAAAGAATTCTGTCCAGTCGTAGCTTCTAAGAATATTCGAAATCTTCGTCCAATTGATATGAACTTTCTCATCTTTGCGTATATGTGCTGGTTTTTGCGAAAGACGCAGAACGCAAGTTATCTTATTATGGTCTCAACCGGGTAGTGGAGCTAAGATTTCAACGTTGGTGAGATCAGTGCCTAGAGTAAAAATCAAATCTGAAACGCTGGACAGCTTCGTAGGCTTTCTCACAGATTGTGTAAAACCTAAAAGATGAATAGTTTTGGAGAAGGATAAAAATTTATTTGAAGAATACGAGGAATTTTAGCAGGCGTATGGCATGTTGAAGTTTCCCGCAATGATCTTATTATTGAAGGGGGCAATGGACGCCTCAGCAAAAACATTTATAAGCTTATCAACAGTGGGTGTGGATGGAGATGGCGGGTTGTAAATGCATCCTATGAGAGCATCAAGAGAAAGTAAGGAGATCCAAATTGAGTCGTCTAGATCATCTAATATGCGAGAGCTATGTATTTCTGCTTGGAAATCTGTACTAACAAATGAGAATACCACCACCACGAGTGTGGTTGCGGTTCCTACGAAACATAAAATAGTTGGCTAGTTCAAGTGAAACGTTGGGAGCGTCATTAGTTGTCTACGTTTCTGTTATAAGAACTATGTCGTGTGGGTTTGAGAGCAAGAAATGTTGAAGGGTAGGGAGCTTAGGAATAATTGACCGGGCATTAAGTAAGAGAAGGCGAATTTTAGGATATTTACCATGCGTAACAAACAACGATTTAAACGAGTTGTTTGAAATTATCGGAGCTAATATGGGTAAAGGTTGTGGTAAATGAAAGAAAAATTTTCTATTGAGCCATACATGTTTTGAAATGGGTTTGTGTAAGCACTAAACGGATTCCCATTCATGAGGTGACGCTGATCTAGAAGACGTGAAGCGTATTGGAGTGAGGAAGTGTAGGCTTTTAGAGGAGGATAGTGATAGGGCTGCTTGGGATGAAAGGGACTTTGCGGGAGGATAAGTGGATTAAGTGGGCCAGGTATAACCGGGAACCGTCTATGTACGGGGTGGTAATTACATAAGCCATTAGATGGATTATTTCCATCAAAATTACGCCCGACTGTATGGTTCCTAATGATGCGCGGTCCATCACTTAGTAAGGGTGAATTAGATTTGAAGACAAAGAGCACGACTTTTTTTGTGGCTTTAATTATAGGTCGAGCCGAGGGCTGCAAACCTGCGGTGACGGTTTCATTAGTAAGGACATAGCTATTAGAGCCAGCTGTTAACATTTCGTCATCAATGTTCAGCTTAGATTTAGCTGTTGGGGTGGTGGTACTCGAGATAGGAGTAACATCAGAAGTTTGAGTTTGAGTTAGGGGTGCAGTAGCTGATGCGGAATTATCAACAACATCCAAGTCTATGAGGTTGTCGTTATCAGTTGAGCGTTTTACAACTTCAGAAACCTTGCAAAGGCACTTTCCTTGTAAAGGTGTGTTGTCAGGCTTGATCAACACATTAGAAAATTGAGGTAAATGTTTTGATACTAGTTGGTTATTAATTATGTGCGACGCATAATTTTCGCTGGCAAATTTTATTGAAATCGGTGCATTACTACGATTGGGAGGTATTCTGAGTCTAGTAGAAGATGCTGAGTCTATGGGGAAGACATATCGCGACAGAAGTATCTTTTTAAGATTGACTAGAGGATATCTGTCCGCCACGTTAAGAAGAATAAGCTTTTTGGCACGGCTTCGACGCTGCTCAATTTCTGAGGTTAGCGACTCTATGAATCGACCCGTGCGTTGTAGTGAACCAGAGTCTAATAAACAACTAGGGTCAAGTAGAATGGTAAGAAGCTCTAAGATATTGCAAATTTTCGAAACCGTGGACAGCTTAGCCGTCAGGGAATCGATCTTGTTTTCTAGGTTCTGTACCGTGGACAGAACCGTCGACATATTTTTGTCAAGAACAACCGAACAATTTTTTAGTTGAGATGTTGTACGGTATGCTGTTCTTGACGATTTCGAATGTTTGTGAAGTGACATAATGATCCAGAATAAAATACGTAAATTGTGATAACGAGAATAATGACTTGCCAAATTTCGAACACCCGCGTAATAGTGTATAGACTGATACCCCGATGATTTTTACAGGAATCGCGACGTCCCTTTTTGAAAATCGGAGCAAATACTGATGCTCTTCAACTGATTGAAACGCGTTTCTTAGACCATATGTTGGCGAACAGCGCTTGCAGTTCGCAAACTGAATCGAAACCACCATTTTTGAACAATGAACGGGGCAAAGCATCAGCACTTGATGTCCATTGGAGCCCGAGGCTCCAGAGTAAACTGAAAATCTTTGTTCGAGCCGGAGCCTCGAGAGAATACGACGATGAGGGTAGAGTGTTCCGTATTCTCGAAATCAGTGCGTGCGTAAAGCCAGTTAAACTGTTTCAAAATGTTCCGATCCCCGCTCCATGCGCCTGTGCATGTTAAAAACTGGCAAAACATCTGTTTCACGTATCAGCTCACTGATGCCTGGTCGCCCGCTTCTAGTAGTTCTGATGAGTTGGAGCAATTTTCTGAAATTGCCTACAGCTGCCGCAGATTCCTTTTCCGTAGCCTTAGAACTTCACCAACTTCCTCTTTCGGTTTTCAAACTAGCGACAATTTGACGTTTGATAAGCCTTTGTGTCGCATCATGTATGCTCTCAGCAGAAAGCAACCGACGTTGATCCATTAGTTGGAGAAAATTAGCAGAAACCCAGTGTTGAGCTAAAAGAAAGTCAGTCCACAACAATCCAACGCAGCTGTTTCCAAGGAGGTTCATTGTTCATGGATACTATTTTGGAGAACTGTAGAAAGATGCAGACCCGAATTGGCCTGAAACCTTCGCGGAATCGAGAGATCATTAGGCCTAGCAACATTTAATTGCCTTGCAAAATTTCTACGTTTCGCACCAAAATGCATCGAGAGCTCAGAACATACTAACGCATGATCGGACTCTAGACAGGTACCCCAGTATGAACGGTAATCTTGCACACTCACTAGTCACGAGTAGCTGATAGCAATACGGTCGATCTGCGTTAACAATGGCGCCGATGGAGATCTCCATGT
>JACCGJ010001260.1:14181-30844 GCA_013407085.1 Atriophallophorus winterbourni
TATTATTATATATTATTATTATTATTATTATTATTATTATTATTATTATTATTATTATTATTATTATTATTATTATTATTATTATTGAGAGTTAGGAGACATTCCGTTTGCTGAGAAATAAGGCATACGAACTTGCCGTTGATGACAAATTGAAATATATAAATCATTTACTCCAAAAAATGGAATCAAACACTAAAATTCTCTACTAGATTATAAATAACCGGTCGAGGGTGAAACTAGGAGTTGCCGCTCTAAAGACACGTGATGGAACAACAACCACAGCAACGCAATCTGCCAAAGTTCTAGCACAATTCTTCTCCAATGTATTCAGCCCACGAAACCGTTACCTGTCTTCTAACTCCCGTCATCTCACCCGAAAATGTTTTACAACACCGCGCGGTACGTTCAACTTGGTTGTATTTTCCACGCTCTTTCACATAATCTATTTCTAGATCGCTGTTCTCCGTTTTTTACTGTAAAATGTTAATCAATTTATCGCATTATATACACATTGTAACTAGAATCAACATATTCTATTACGTTTTTGAAAATTTTTATATATATATTTATTGTTATTCAAATTTTTAAAAAAAAATCGAACCATGCCTAAAGTTTCATATCCCTGCATTTCAATTGGATCTAGTAAGTAGGTTGTGAAATGCATAACTTGTGATGTGTGCCAGAGATGGGCGCATCTAAAATGCTCTGGCATTCTTGTCAAGCATTAAGAAACTTATTGTAAAAATAGTTTCATGGAATGGGTATGCTGGGAGTGTAAGAGAAACGACAGGGAAGTATTCCTGAGGACCACCGCTAGTAGTTCAAACAATGTTGTGGCAAATAGTAAGAGTTCTCCGTTGTCCTACGCCGAAGTCGTAAGAAAAAGAACAACCCCGTCAACAAAACCCGGCTCTGTCCGCAGTACCATCAATAGGAATAAAAAAAGCAACACAGGGGAAAAAGAACCCAAAAAATAAAACCGTCGATAACGGTTAATGTCCGGTGATAACACAGCAAGCTAACTACGTTGCTCTAGAAAGGCAAATAAATGCCTTAGCCGAGCAAGTTAGTAAGCTTGCTGCACCCCACAAAATGGCTGAAACAACGCTGTATCGTACACTCCTCATACTAAATAGGGAAGAGCCGCTGATTCGCGAAAGCAAATCCCGGCGCCAAATGGACCGTTCCAGGGTTTAACATATTCTGCGCATGGCAGGGCTAATTAATTGCCAGGTAAAAAGGGTCCATCGTGTAGGCCGGTGGAACCCAACTGTAAGTAGCGCTCGTCCGATCTTGATAGAATTTATGAACCAGCAGAACAGGGATACACTTCTTTTAAAAATTGCTTACCTTGAGCGCTACACAAATTGGCGATTCAAAGTTATCCAGGATAAGGGGCCTAAACCACATTTTCATGGAAAGCGTTCAAAAACGCCCATGACTGGCTTGAAAACTCCCATAAAAGGGATCAACCTCAACCATCATGAAATGCTTAAGTCATCTGCGGTAGTTGTCATTGAAGATGTACTCCAAAATGGGCCGCCAGTAGAATACGAGCGCATGAAAAACTCGCTTTTCAGTAAATTTCTGAACGAGGAAAATCTATGTACAACTGCCATTAGGCCGGTGCAAGCTCGTACGCAAGGGCATTCCCGCCACTTATCAACTTCTCCGGTTTCAAAAAACGGGGTGCTCCCATCCCGAGTAAAGTTAGTTTAAAATGTGCGCAGAATAGAAATACCCGTGCACTGTACACAAATACTTGCAGTATACGTAATAAATGGGGTGAGCTGCAGCTTGCTGCACTGGAAAACCAAGTCGACATAATTGCCATCTCTGAATCATGGTTGAAACCAGATGATCATGTTCCGTCATTTGTATCAACTAAGTATTCCATCTATCGTCAAGATAGGGATACTGGTGCTACGGGAGGAAGAGTGGCAATTATGATAAACGAAGATCTCCCCCACAGTGAGACATCTATAAAGATCGCTTCTCACTCAATCCAACTAACATCGGTATTTCTTACTGTCGCTAGGAGAAGACTGGCACTTGCATGTGCTTATAGAAGCCCGACTGCTTCATCATTAGACGACCAATTAGTGATGGGCACATTGGAAGTACTAAAAGGGCAATGCAACGCATTACTTGTTGTCGGAGACTTCAATCTCCCGGGCATTGATTGGCTCACTGGAATTTCTTGACCAGGGTCAGTCGAGTCGCAATATCTAGACTGGTTTCATGTCGGGGCCTTTTATCAACATGTCAGGGAACATACAAGGTTTAGGACAGGACATACTCCGTCAACTTTAGATTTGGTTCTATCGTCTCAGGAAAGAGATATTTATGAAATCAAATACCTTCCGCCACTAGGCAAGAGCGACCACGCTGTTATTCTTCTTGACTGGACTTTAGTGCATCCTAGTCCTCAAGTAAAGATGACCCGCAACTTTTGTCGAATGGACATCGTCCAACTACAAACTAAAGCAATGAATCTAAGTTGGGAGCCAGACGAATTAGAACCTAGTGTGGAAATCAGGTGGAATAATATAAAAGGGCACTTTTTACAACTACAGAATGATTTTGCTCCTCTACAACCAGTGAGAACGCGAGGAAAACCACCTTGGTGGAGCGCGTCTATTCTCAAGGCTATTAGATGTCGTGACCGTAGCTGGAGGGCGTACAAATTCTGTGGAACTCACAGATCTAGACTGCAGTACATACAGAACAGAAATTCAGCTGTTGCGCTGCAAAAGAAAGCTAAAAGGGACTTAGAATCCCGACTTGCCAAAAAAGCAAAGATTACTTGAAAGCTTTTTATGGCTATGTTCAGTTCAAGCGATCATTAAGAGGAGAAATAGGTACGTTAGTGCTGGACGATGGCAAAACGGCTTTGACTGCACCGGAAAAAGCCGATGCGTTGCATTCATTCTTCTGCAGTGTTTATTGGCGCGATTCAGGTAACTGTTCAGAAACTCACGAGTGCAGAGTACCTCTTTTTAGCTCGATGGAGGTTGATCAGAAAATGGTCACCACAGTTCTGTCGCAGCTGGACAAAACTAAGTCAGCTGGCACTGACGGTATACATCCGGCCTTTCTTTAACCGCTCGCGAATATAGTTAGACTTGCAATCGGAAATCTTTTCGAAGCTACCTTACTCTCTACGAGCGGCGGTAATAGCCGTATACAAAAAGGGTCCCATTTCGGATGTACGCAACTACAGGCTAGTAAGCCTGACAAGCATTCTTTGCAAGTGCTTGGAAAAAATCATTCGGCACTAGGTATGTAAACATTTGGTAGCCAATTCCTTACTATCCGATGCCCAGCACGGATTCTGGGAAGGAAGGTCCTGCCTAACCAATCTTCTAAGCTTTCTGGACGAAGTGACATTACGCCTCGATGAAGGGAGAGTAGTCGAAGTCTGCTATCTTGATTTTCAAAAGGCATTTGACTCGGTGAACCATAGGTACCTTCTGCACAAACTAAGTATGTGTGGCGTCACAGGTGACCTACATCGATGGTTAGACAGTTTCTTAACTAATCGCACTAACTATGTTAGAATTGCAGGGGAGTGCTCGCAGGAATCACTGATTCTCAGTGGAGTGCCTCAATGCTTGGTGCTTGGTCCATTACTTTTTCTTATTTTTGTAAACGACCTGGCAGCGTGCTTGAGTTCACGCTGCTTCCTGTTTGCTGATGATGTTAAGATCCTAGGAACCGACAGTAGAGATACGCTCATCTCTGATTTAGAAAAAGTAATCGAGTGGACAAATACCTGGGACTTGCCACTAAACCTGGGGAAGAGCTGTCTTCTGACGACTGATTTAGCGACAACCCAACTAGAAGTTGGTGAAGGAACTATCAGAATAGCGACTGCTCAGAAAGTGAAGGATCTTGGCATTACTATGACAGGCGATTTTAAATGGGCTACTCAATGTGCCGAAGCTGCAAACAAGGCTCGCAGAGAATTGTTCAGACTTCGCTCAGCGTTATCTTGCCGAAAACCTTCACTCTTCATTCCCTTATACAAAGTAGTCGTGCGGCCTCACTTGGAGTACTGCGTTTAATCCTGGGCACCGTACTTAAAAAAGGATATAGCATGTCTCGAAAGGGTCCAGCGCCTTGCGACTAGGATGGTTGAGGGTCAGGCAGGTAAAACTTATGAGGCTAGACTCAAGGACCTCGGTTTGTTCTCACTAAAGAGACGGCGGCTGCGAGGTGACCTATTAGAAGCCTTCAAGATTCTGAAGGGTCTTACAGGTGATAATATTACTGAAATCCTTAAACTTGCACCTAAAGCAGCTACAAGAGGTAATTCCATGAAACTTCTTAAGAGTAGGCCCAGGTTGCTGACACGTGAGCACTTTTTCAGCAACCGTGTGGTCAACTTCTGGAACAAGCTCCCAGATTGTATAGTAAGCCTCTCAAATGTGTTGAGCTTTAAAAGGGAATTAGACGTTAAATGGTCTATCATATTTCCGCATATTGTCTAATAAAAAAACTTTATAAAAAAACAAGAAAACGTTTTATCATTTTTTATCATATCTGTCTAGGCCTGGACAACCTGACAGTAAATTAGCCCACATGCAGTTTATGACTGTGTTTCACTTTACCTCAACTAGGCTAGTGATTTCATACACCACACATTGTTCACGCATATTATTGCATTGTTTCCTGGATAGCTGACCTCTCACCGTGCTGGTGAAGAGAAACCCTACCTTACTTTCCAGTTATTCGGAAGCAAGAACGTGTGAAAAGTACGAACTGTATACTCGATATCGAAGTGCCGGGTGCTCAACCGCATACCGTCAAAGAAATCTGGGCGCGTGATTGGCTTTAGCCACCTTTCAGCCCTGTGCAACTTGAAATTGAAAACTAACTATTACCTCGGAGAGTGTCCACCGCACATTGCTAAATCTCAACACGAAAAAATCTCCTAGAGCTGACGAAATTACCCCGTTGATTCGTAAAAACTTTGCTTATACTTTGTGTACGCCTCTCACCTACATGTTTATTCTCTATTCAACCCAAAGTCCCGTTCCCTGTGATTGGAAGAATGGCATCATTACCCAAATCCACAAAGAAAGAAACCTTTCCCAATTATCTAACTATCGACCCGTAACACTACTACCGGTGATCTCTTAAGTGATGGAGTGCCTCGTAGAAAACAGCGTCACAAAACGTCTGAAAGACAATTGCTTACTCGCAGTCGAACAACGCAACTTCAGTAAAAGTCACTCTTGCCTTTCAAACCTTCTGCTCGCCCTCGATGACTAGACACAAGCTGTAGACAAAGGTCTCACAGTACACGCTTGATATCTTCATATTCCTAAAGCATTCGATCGACTTAACCACAGTCTGTTACTACAAAAGATGAATCTATGTGGAATCAAGGGTTTATTACTAACCTGGTTTAATGATTATGTCCGGGACCGTGTCATTCGCGTAAGGGTTGATGGTGCTTTGTCACAACCTATTGCAGTAACGAGTGGGGTGCCGCGGGGATCAGTGCTTAGACCACATCTTTTTTGATGTATGTCAACGACCTACCTAAACTTGTTCACTGCAAAATCCTGTTGTTTGAGGATGACATCAAGCTTTGGACACAAGTTCGCACATCTGAGGATTGCAGACAGCCTCAGCTGGACCTCGATACCTTACAAGACTGGTCAGGTAGAAATGAACTAACTTTCAATGACAAAAATTAACTCTAAGAGTTCCCAAAGTTCGACATCCGTCCCTGATAATCAAGGTGGGAATGTAGATCGACATCTGCATATACGTCTGCCGCGTTTACCTGAACTAAGACAAACACGACCCCTCTAACCAAACCCTTTCACTTTCAGCGAGGCACTAATCAAAAAACCTCACAGAAAACGTATGCAGACAACTAATTATATAAGAGGTTCACCCAATCTCAACAACCGTATTGACACATCTCGTTTCTTAATGAATAACTCCCTATCATATAAGCAACACTATCACCATTCATCACCTCCTCCTAAAACTATTTGTAATATTCAACCTTATTATAATTCGTCTACTATTACACAGTATCCCTCCTATTATAATAATTATATTCCTCGAAATTTATTTTTTAATCCTTATGTTTCTCGCTCCAATTATGAACCATACTTTAACACTAATACCACTTTATTTCAGAAATACACAAATTAAATTTTAAGCATAGTAAACTCTCTAATGCACTCACCCCAAATCCTTTACCTTCCGACTTTGTATAGTTCGTTTTCCGGTCATAAATGCTGGATAAATTATACCTACAATCCATGTACTAAAATATTGCCTATCTTCTAAACCTGTAGATATTACTCTTATAACTGAATCCTGGACCCGTGATGATCAATCTGACTGTAAACTCGTGATACCTAACTACCAGGTATTTAGGAGAAACCGCACTGTGAAACGAGATGGTGGTTGCTTTATTTATGCGCATCCAAGATTTGAAGCTAATAGTATAACATCTTAGAATTTAACAGGACTTGCAGATTCACTATGGATAGAACTACCTATACTAGATCTTTCAATAGGCTACATCAAATACCCAGCAGTCTCAACTTCATATAATCTGAATACATTAACTCAAGCTTTCATCGGAACGTCTTTACATCATGCACACCATAAACTTATAGCCAGTGATTTCAACATGCCTAATTTAAACTGGCACGAACGCAATAAAGTTAGCTCTCATACAATTTTATGGAAACGCTTGACTTACTAGGTTAGAAACAATTTATTAATAGACCAACTAGGAAGAGCAACATTCTCGACTTAGTCTTTACTCTGAATATTGATCCAAACAACTTACTAATATTACCTTCCTCCTTTAATGGGGACCATAAATTATTACCCTTCCATCTATCATGCACTTACAAAGCTACCAATGAGGTCAAGACTCTTCACGGTTTCATCGATTGCAAATTACTTTCAACACCTATAATAATTGAAGATTGGTCTCAATTGTTTCTTCCACATGATTTTTTAACTATATCCTCAACATTCTATTCGAAAATTATAGGTTTAATCGATAAAGCTAGCAGTTCTAAAAAACGCATAAAACCAACTGGGCTCGAGAAAATGGAAAAGAAAATAAAAGAATGGACTACATTTGTGATTAACAATAACGACATCTTTGCTCGTTCACGTTCCTATGAACAATTGAGTGACCAAAAACTCATTCTAGACCACACATTGATTGCATCGAAAAATAGAGCACTGTACAGTTGTGATAAACTGAAATCACTTAGCAGTTTATTTGAATCACGATCCGTTAACTCACCAGCAAAGTAGATATTATTATTCAGGATCGAACTTATAATTCGCAGAAATAAGAATAACGGACCCTATTACAATCTGCGAAGAATTTCTTAAATATTTTAATACTACTAACAATACTTCCAGCTATGAAGGTATCACTAGAACATTTCGATCACCTAGTGTAATAAACACTATATGCATAAATCTGAATGACATTAATGAAGACTGCAAGCAAACTACGTTCAGTCTCAAGCCAGACATAACAGGCATTCTACCCGCCATTTGCAGAATGGGTGGTGACGATTTCAAACTTCATCTACTAAACTTATTTAACACTTCAATCGAATCTGGAACCTTCCCTTTCTAATGAAAACACTCTGTCGTTACACCCAGTCATAAATCTGGCACGAAGCACACTGTATCGAATTATCGCCCGATTAACCACACAGCAATACTATCTAGATTACTTGAGAAAATAATAAAAAAGCTATTTTTTAATCACTTATCTCCAAATTTCTAATCTAGAGATCAACATGGCTTTCTAAATAAAAGATCATGCATTACATGTCAGCTTGAATACCTTGAATATATTACTACATCGATTGAGGAAGGTTCGGCAGTTGTAGTTGTCTTCCTAGACAAAACTAAAGCATTTGATACTGTTCCTCATAAGATATTATTATCAAAACTTGAATCATATGGCATCAGTGGTAATCTTCTTACCTGGTTAACTTCTTTTTTCACTGATCGCACATACTCTGTTGAAGTTAATGGCCGTACATCACGCCGCCTACCTATTCTTAGTGGGTTGATTCAAGGTAGCGTATTAGGCCCCTTACTATTTCTTATATATATATATGGCATACATAACGTCATTTCACATAGAAAACTGTTCTTATTCGCTGATGACATGAAAGTTGTTATTACTTTCCCAGCTAATCAAGCACAAACATATATAGATCGACTAAACAATGATTTTGCTGCACTTGCAGATTGGGCAAAAAAATAATGGTCTTACGTTCTCAATAGCAAAATCTAATTTTATGCTTATAAGACGCACGATACAAAATGACTCAATCCTTTTAAACAATAACGGAATTCAAATGATTGACAGCACGCGTGATTTAGGATTTCGATATTCTCCATCACTCACTTTCAACGAACAGATACGCCACCTTATTACTAAAGCCAAACAAAGTATGAATACTAAGCACAGATTTATAATTAAACCTCATTGTAAACTAGAAATGCATAAATTATTCACCATTCCTATCTTTGACTTTTGTAACATAATAAATACTAATATAAATAAAACCGATAGCCTAGTTTTAGAAAAGATACAACGTACTTTCTCAAAATCAATAGTCGGTTATACCACCAAACAATCCTATAGAAAGAGATGCATACAACTGAAAATTGATCCCCTGTGGTTTCGCAGACTTAAGCATGACCTCATATCATTCTTTAAAATACTGTCAACGGATAAGATGGAAATACGTTCGAATATTCATATACAGCATGACTGAGAAGCAGTGAAAAAACTATAAAGGTTACTAAGGTTTCGCACTGAAGTGAAGAACAGTTTTTTCTTTACGAAATATGCTGAACTGTTGAATCTTCTTCCAAAATATATAACACTCAGTTCCTCTTCAAATGAATTCAAATCACATCTAGCTTCATTTCTTACCACAGAAAAAATTCGCAATCTTTTCAATTTTAATGTTCTACCTGATGATTTGTATAATAATGGCATTCCTGGATGTTGATATCAAGTAAATGTTCATAACGTTTGAAACAACATTCTCTCGCTTCTGAGTTTTTTTCCACAGCAGAATTCTCATCTCGCACCGAAATGTAACTGGTCCCCAGACCTCAAACTAGTGGAATAAATCACCCTAGCCTAGCGGATAATTAAACGTTTCATGGTCAGGAAACATCAATCTATTTACAACGATCGAAATGAAAAAGTTTGGAACATCCACAATAGATATTCTTCGCGCATCTTTGATGGACCTTATCCGTTGATAATTAATGTTGCCGAAAACATTCTAGACTTTTCCTCGCAATAGCTGTGTTTTCGTACTTTATCAGATCACGTACCGGTTACCTGAAAACAACTTTAAATACCGTAACATTTATATTTATTGAACGTTAAATTCCGCTGAAACCAAAGAACTTGAACAAATTGATTCTGCAAATGAAAATACTATAATCTGATTGTACAAAGCTATTAGAAATTATTGATCATGTTTGACATGCCTTGGATTTCAAAGAATAAAACTTATTCATTTATTTATTTATTTATTTATTTATTTATTTAAATGCAAGGTATTGACTGTCGGAAGACATTTTGAATACTCCTCCACCGTTGGTTCCCATATTCTTTAAAGCATTGACAAGGAGATGAACTTGGGTGTGTGGGTGAACAGCGGTTTGAAACCGTCACATAACGCCTCAGCTGTCTATGAAAAAAGTCACGAGTACTGCCACTGCTATAACGCGTGTTCGAGAATTTCACAAAGCAAACCGTTCATCGGATATTTAATACGTACTTGAGGCCAACCATGGAGTATGCGGTTCAGGCTTGGTCACCCTGGCTACAGAAGGACATCAGCCTCTTGCAGAGAATATATCATCGGACCACCAGGCTCGTACGCGGTTTGAGGCACAAACGATAAGAAGATCGTATTACAAGTTTTAATCTTTTCGACTCTCGTTACCGCCGTCTTCGAGGTTATTCGATTCTCAAGTTCAATATACTGCATACCCTCAATCATCTTCTAAATAAACTATTCACGCGACTACCACCAAGAACCAGCGGGAGTCTTGACTATACAGTACTTATTCTCGATTCGAGACAAAACTGTCGAAGATATTTTTATTCCGTACGTGTATGCTTTACACGAAACTCCCTACCTTGTAATGTTGCACATTCACCTAACTTGGATATATTCAAATCGAATTTGAGCAATTTCATGTCGGCCAATCCCAACTTTGAACCTCTATATTTTATACCACAAAAGCTTTCAACTTCGAAAACAGTTTCTGTCCTATGGATTTTTACTTGAATCCTGAACTGCTCAGTATGCAAACAAATCCTGTTTTTCTACTCGTCTTATTCGTAATTCCTATATTATTCTGTGATTTTTTCAGGCTATATGCTTTTTACACCATCTAAATTAAATTGAATGGATTAGGCAGCAACCACAAACAGGTTGCGGCATTGATTTTAAAATCGGCCTTTTCTGCACAAAATCTGCAGTCTTACTGCACATAGGCGATTGTCAACTGAGATCCAGTTTAACAGTACGACCTCTGCTCGCTCACTCAAGACAATTCCGACACCAGCTTGACCAGATAAATCGGCATCGTCATTAGTGTACAAACGTAGATAGTGTGACTTGCGTAAGTTGGAAGGGTTAGACAAGTGCGTAACTGAGCTAGAGTTATACATGCGTGTTTCCGACAAACAGCACACATCAAAATCGAGGGAATTGAGTGTGCGAGCCAAGGCTGTCTGCTGTCCGATGCTAGCTAATGTTCGTACATTTAACGCCGCTAATTTGAATGGTACGCGCGGGCGAAATAACGCTCTAGATGCATTCGAAGCGAGCAAAATATTATTTGTGGCTGAATTTGGGAACCTCGATGAACAAGCTGCACTTCTGTCAGGGCTACCCAAAGGAACACAAAACGGAAAACAGTTATGTAAAACGTTTGCATACAGTGTGAGATCATTTGAAGCATTTTGAGCAGAGAACAAAGATCCTAAGAGCACGGGATCTGTCATTTTTACCTCCATTTTCATAATTTCTTGTGGGCGTGATACTACCTGGTTGCCCAGGCCGATGTAGGGGGTTGGTTGAGGGGACCCCACTCGGAGCCTCTGGCTAAAAAGCCTGAACCACAAGGCAGTGGGTTGAGACTGAGTTTATATGACCTCTATCCATCGACCTTCCTGGGATAAGTAGCTCTGCTGGCACCAAAAGACACCACCCAGTATAGCCTAATGGATCATGGAGGAACAAAAAACCATTACACCACGTTATTTCCCAGTCCCAGCGCTACGGTACCATGTAGTGAATGCTTAACTGTCATACAAAAAATAAGAAGTCAGTGTTAGGATGACACCCTCCTAACGAATGAAACAAAAAAGATTACCTGATAGACCAAGTTCGCAACGGATGAAAAATTGTTGTTGGGTGAGTTATGTTGTAACTCGGCCATAAACACCATTTCCAATAAAATTCAGATTGTCTGAATCGCCCAAGACAACCGACATCCGTCGTTCACACTATGTACCTTACCACGATTATGATGTACACTCACACGTTTGCTCTGTTGTTGCAATATAAATACAAACTATGTCCATGGTCCAATTGCACAAAGTGGGCGCTTAAACTCCCTATCAATGCTACATCCTGGTCATGTTCTGTTTTCCTGGCTGTTGGGTTAAGGAGAACGCATAGCTTTGTAGAACGCAACGACAGTCTCTGCTGCAATATCGACAACTCTTCCATCATAACAATTTGGCGACGGGAAAAAAGAACCCAACAATAACAAATGACAATCACAGCATTAGAAATGAGATCAATACTTCAACAACAATAGTGCGAATTTTTAAGTAGCTCAAGCCGGCTTGATTCAGACACTTTCGAAAATCTGTGTATCAAATCCGAAGACAAAAAGACTGATGCACAAAACACAGCGGTGGATGCAATCATCAATGGCATCCCTGAATTCAATTACGACCCAGAAAACGGATTCACATATAAATCTTGGTTCACGAGATTTAGAGATATTTTCCGATCCAACCTCAACGACGTTGATGATGTTCGGAAAACGAGACTGCTGTTGAGGAAACTGGGAACGTTAGAACATGAGAAGTTTATCGAATTCATTTTGCCGAAATCCACAAATTCATTTACTTTTGATCAAATTGGGCAATTGTTATAATAAATCTTTGGTCAACAGACTTTTTTGTTCAATAGACGATATTATTGCATGAAATTGGTCAAAGATGATTGTGATGATTTTATGATGTATGCGGGGAATGTAAAAAGAGTATGTGAACGATTAAAGTTCAAAGATATGACTGAAGACCAAGTTCGATCGCTGATATTTGTCTGTGGTTTGCAGTCAGAAAAAGACCAAGACATTCGCACAAGACTATTGTCAAGACTCGATCAAGATCCGAACCTAAAACCTTCAAACTTATATTATGTAATAATTGACAATTTATATAAAATATTTTATCAACTTGTCATTGGTGTTTGTGTACATTACAATAAACGTCCACATCAAAATACTCGTGATTTTGAATGAGCCAGTCTGTTTGCGTATCTTTTTCCTCCGCGACTGTGAGGCATAAAAACATCAAATCAGTTCCACACAGATGGGTTGAATGCCATCAACATAACAGCAGTTTGGAGTAACACATTTTTGATTGTCTCGCTTCGACTTTAGCCATCGAGAGGTGAGGTTCAGGATCAAGATATTGCCCGCTCACATCATGCACAGATATGCAATCGTTAATTATTTCTGTATTGTGCGGCTAACACCATGCTAAATTGATTGGCTACCGGTAGAGAGCGGCATGCTGAAATACGCTGGAGTCTCACTACCATTTCTGTTTTCTATCTCATATCTCTCTTAACCTGGGCAACCTGGCAGTATCCCCGACTTGGCGGCACTTTGCCTGAACCAGGCTTGTGCTTTCATACATACATACATCTTGCAGTGAGCGCCTGGAATTTGCACTCATGCATACGTGTTCGATTCGCTGTGCGACATCTGTGTGACTTAATGTACTAGTCGGTGGTAGAAACATGTTCATTCGACAACCAAACAAGTTGCAGCACACTAGTCGGTTATCATTTTTTCAATCGCTGGGTAGAATAGCTATCTGTATGTGGCCCTTAGAACGAGTTCATTGCAGGACATTAAAAGCGATCTATTCTCATTTGAACCCTTGCAAAAAACGTTTAGGTCAGCTGGTCTATGATTTATTTTGCAACTTTTGCTGGTATATGTGGGCTCGAGACCGCTAATTGGAAGGGGTTGTTGAAAGTAGTAAACCAACTACGAATAACCTCTCCACAATAACCATAGATATTATCAATAACATTTGAGGATTAGATCAGAAATACAAGCATCACTATATCCGAAGAATTATCAATAAGTATTGTGTGCAACAGAAGGAACTTATGTTGTGCGCATGGTAAGGAACGAGGAATGCTTACCTTTGTTGGGTGGACAGCAACACACAACGAATTAGATGTGTTGACGGAGAGATTTGAATGCGTCATGCCATATTAAACACGGTGTAGCAAACGTTGGTGACGATTGAATGAACGCGAAACGCCCGCGAAAACAAAGTGGGAATTAAACGGAGACGTATAAACCTGAGTTTGAAAAAACAGTGGAAGAGTCAGCTGCATGGCAAAGTACAACATCTAATAGGGGTGTGCCTGTGTGCTGTGACGTGGACAGACAGCCAACGTAGGAATCAAGGACATTATGAAGGCACCAGAAGCGTGAGAACACCTCATTAACCGTTGTTAATTGTGAATGACTGCTGATTGGAAACACGGTTAGCGGTCTAAAGTTAAATCCAGGATTATAAATTGTGAAGGCGCGAAGTGCATTAGCGATGAGTGCTAACCACAAGTTTTCGAATGATAGGAAGAAAAAGGGTGTTCAGCGAAACATAGGAGATGAAAGCGCGGAAAGTACCTTCCGACGACGATGAGAATTACGAACTCGTAGCATTTCGGGTTCCGGAATGATAGCACTAGAATGGTTGAAGCAACAATCACAGTAGTATGTATTCGTCAAGAGTAAAAGTTCTTAGTAGATTCCCACAGGGTTTCGTACTCGGACTGCTACTTTTCCTCATTTTCATCGATGATTTAGCAGCGTCGCTTAAGTGGCCCCGCTATATTTTTGCGGATGATGTCAAGTTTATCGGATCACTGGATGAACAGGATGAGGATATAGAAAAGGTCATCAAGTGGTCTGCTACATGAGATCTACCAATTGAATTCACTAAAAGCTATCTCTTGTCTAAAGTCATTAGGAAGCTAGAGGTATCTGGACCAGATGTTATACTTGAGATAAATGGGGTGTCGATAGTTCGCGACTTCGGTATAGAGGTTTCAGCGGACTTTAAATGGGCTGATCAATGTGCAGCTGCTGCACAACGCGCGTGGAGCGAGCTATTTGGACTTTGATCAGTTTTATCCTGCATTTCTCCTGAGGTTTTTATACCATTATACAAAGCGGTCGTAAGTCCGCATCTCGAGTATCGGGTTCAAGAATAGCCACCTCATTTTGAAAAGGATATTGCCAAGCTTGAAGGTGTTCAACGCTTAGCTACCCGCATGACTGTAAAGCAATCAGCTAGGTCGTATGGGGAACGAGTGCTGAGTCTAGATCTCTTCTCGAAAAAAAGTCGGCTACGTGGGGACCTGATTGAAACCTTCATAATCATGTCAGGTTTCAGTAATAATCATCCCAGTGAAATGTACGCTTTGGTGTAAAATGTGGGTACTCGAGGTTACCCATTGAAATGGCCAAGCGGCATGTCAGGTTTAATGTTCGTAAGTTCTTTTTTAGTAAAAGGGAAGTAAATTACTGGAATCGTCTTCCTAAAGGAGTTGTTTGTTCTACTTCGGTAGCGGGTTTCAAAAATGGACTTGACTCTGTGTGGCCTTCATTTTTTCCTGATTTTTATCCGTAAGTGAATAGTTAGTATGATCCTCATGCTGTCTTTGGAACGCACTAATATTTCTCTTCACCGATTGGTGAGGGGTGTTTTTCTGTTGCATTTAAGATTACTCTCATACCAGGAGATATTTGTGAAGATATTGTTTAAAGTAGTGGACGCTCTTCTGAAGCATACCACCGAAAGAAATCTGGACGCTCGATTGGCTCGTTAGCCACATACAGTCCTGTGCAAACTGAAGTGGACTAAAATGTATGGACCCCACACATTGATGGTGAAGAAAAGCTGCTTTTTATTTTTCCAGCAACGGTTATATTGCGGTAGACGCTCTTTGATGGCATACTGTAGTGGACCGAAAATATAAGTCTAGCACTACACACAAAAATGGCATAAATGGGAAGAACTCACTAAAAGACCAAAGGAGCAAATGTCCAATGAAAGATCCGTAACGTCTAACGATGGCGAAGTAATCCACACAGGAAAATCGAAGAGATGGAATCCAAGGTGCAGAATGCGCTAAAATGTTGGAGATTCCGTTAATCACAGTTCCAGCACAAACTGGCGCACACAGACTTTGCAACCAGGGAAGAAGACAAAATCCGAGTTCAAAATTGTATTGACCGCCAAAAAGTATAATGTACAAGCATTGATACAGATGAAGTGTACATGGCCAAAAAAACGAATAACTATACAAGGCCAAAAATTGTATGTACAAAATACGAAGTTACAAAGTGGAAGAAGTTCACTACAATACTCCCCCACCAGAGCGTTAGTTAGGCTTGAATGAAGGGTAACATACGCTCGAAATGTTCATACGGTCACGTTATCAGCAAGGCGTTCGGGACAATGCAAATGTCTACCGGTTCGGGTTTGAACGGGGGTAGGAGAGACCGGAGAATTAGGATGAACATGGGTGGAGGTTCGCACATGATTACCAGGGAGTTGTGCGTGAGGCGTAGTGATGCTTGGCGGAGATTGCGGCTTGAGCTCGAGAAAAGCGGGTTTTAGGCGGTCAATATAAACTGCGTCACGTCGACCATTCATACCCAAAACGATAGACTTGTGTTTACGCTCGATAACTCTGTGAGGTCCGTGATAGGATGGCTGAAGAGGTTTACAAACAGAGTCGCGTCGCACAAACACAAAATCACACGTATCAAGATGAGGTGATTTCTGTTGGTGAATAATGAGCTGACGAAGAGGTATAAAGTCTAACTTGTACATGAACGATCGCAAGAGAAAAATGTAATCTGACGCCAAAGGTAGTGACTGGTAGGGCACAACGAGTTCACCGGGAAAACTCAAGGCGGTACCAAAAACTAACTCTGCGGCTGAGTACTGCATGTCTTCCTTGATAGCGGAACGTATTCCAAGAAGAACAAGTGGCAAATTCTCAGTCCATTTATTAGGATCAGGATGGCAAGCTAAAGAGGCTTTAAGCTGCCGATGGAAGCGTTTAACCAATCCGTTCGAGTTAGGGTGGTAGGCGATGGTTCGTATGTGCTGACAGCCAAGGAGACGTGCCAAATCTCAGAACAAAGTCGATTGAAACTGAGAGCCACGGTCGGTTGTGATGACAGAAGGTCTGCCAAAATTGGCAATCCAATGTTCGACGAAGGCGCATGCTACAGTCTCTGAACATGTGTCTTTGATCGGAATAGC
>JACCGJ010001261.1:0-38615 GCA_013407085.1 Atriophallophorus winterbourni
TTACACTCCACTACCGGTTTCTGGCTGTTTGCCGTCATCAGGTGGATATAGTAAGATTAGGTTCAGTGAGCCTTGAAACAGTGGATAAATGGTAAACAAGGTTATACTTGAATGCCACTGTTGCATAGGGTTCGTACAACGAACCACGGTGTTCTATCACAGAATCAAAAAGTGATTCGTGGTCAAGCACGCAGGGCGCTTATGGATGAACAAAGTGACGTGTTGTTCACATCCCCTGAAATTACACTCCACTACCGGTTTCTGGCTGGCAGTGTTAATTCCTGTGAGCCACTTTGTCCCGTGAAGTGATTTGCGTAAACAGGGAACAGAATTCAGTCATTCGCAGAATTTACACTCGAGTGATTGTTGAGGGTGGGATGTTATGCTGTTGCGCTGAGAGAAGGTTGCAATCGCCTAATAAGGGTAGCTAATTGTTGCCTCTATTTGTCATATATGGCTTATTTTCTAACAGCCTTGCGTCCTACGAAGTGGATGAATATTGAATCACATCGCAGATACAATTTTCTTCCGAGTTTAGATGCAAATAGCGTTATATGGTTTCTTGTAGCTCGAACCTTGTGCAGAATGTTGATATTGGTGGTAATATACAGCTGCTCCCCAAGCGTTCTTGATAGGTCTCACTAAAGCGAGACCTTGTTGAAAATCCACAAATCTAAAACACTTACATGAGTTTAGAACGAAGTTCCGGTTGTAGCTAGAATGCCGGCAAAAATGCTGATCGCTGAAAAGAGTTATCATAGCCCGTTTCTTTCTCAAACACTCTGCATTTGTACATATAAGGTTGATGGTGGTCTCAGTATGCAGTGCTGTGGTATAAATAGTATCGATTATCCCGACCAGTCGACAGGGAGGATTTCTATGAACAGCATTCTTGTTTGAGTTTTGAGTATGTTTGCAAGGCATTGGTTGAGCTTATATCCTTCGGACTGCTTATCCTATGGATATTTCTCTGGTGAATTTGCCAGTTATTTTGACGATATCTCTATCGGCACTGTTCAAGATGGTAAATAGAATGATTCGGTTCATCAAATGTATCATTTTATTGATCAAGGTATCCTGAATCCACTCTCAACAATTGACTCCGAACTTATATGTTCAAGTTGCTGAATCGGTATCAGGAACGCTTTATAATTAGATCGTATTCGTTACTTTTATCTCGAACATCAGAACGTCCTTTAATTTTCCATCGAGGGATGGCATCGTAACTGTTGATTTTTGACCTGGAAATCTCAAGGAGCATGTTAGAGTTCAAAAGAATCGTTTTTATGTCATTCTCACTGCATGGTGCTATTTTCATTACGCGTGGTTTGTTTAAATATGGAGAGCTAGGTTGATGAACTAAACGTGTAAATGGTGCATGTGTTATGTTTGTCAAACTCAACATTGTACAGACGTTAGACCATTCGACCAAAACTTCTTTTCATTTACAGTGGGAATGAGCAGTTGGATTCCTGGTATGAATTACAATGAGACTTTTTGAATTATTTAGCTCTGTGAATTTAGTTCTTGAAACTAGCGGTTGCTAGATGACGGTTTGTGAATTGCAAGATTTCTTCGTATGAGGGGAAGAAGGTCTGACAGGCTGGGTTGCTTTAGATTTGTTAAAGCTCTTTCTTCCGATTTTATCTAACAAGTGCTACAGATGCAGCATACGCCAGGATTCTTTTCATCATTTATATTGCGTCCGGAGTAAATGATTTGTCGCATTTTGCGTGAAACTTATGTAAGCAATTATGACAACTGGCAGATTGGATTTTATCAAACGCTGCTTTTCTAAGCACCATACATGTTTCACGAACAGCAATAAACATTCAAATCAAAGCAGATAAATTTAACTACGGTCGGGGGCGATTCATGATTTATCTTGGTAGAATTGACGTAAAATATCTTTTGTTAATGAAACGTTAACACGTTACACTATAAGCAGGACGAATAGTTCAACTCCAGTGATTAATTTTAAATAAGGCGAGATTTCGTTGAAAAGTAAATTTCTCTGATATTTTTGATCAGTGATTCCAAATCTCATTATAATCCAACAACCATTTGTATATTCTACTAAAATATTGTTTAAAAATCCACTGAATGAAAAGACCCAACAGAAAGTTCATTGATCATAATCAGTGTAAGCATGCCCGTGTCATAAAGACATGTCGATCTTCCCGATGAAACTGACGGATAAATCTGTCTGTCAGTTGGGAACTAATTAAATTGAATCCCTGTCGAGATGGTGTATAATCAACGTGGATGATTTCGTTACATCAATGGGCTAAATTTAATTTATCGATCGGGGTTCAGTGTTTAATCAGATACGAGTTTCTGTTTTGGGGATGCGGATGGCCTTAGAATAGCTACATTGTTTCGCGAATTGAGCGAGCATTACAGTGAGCAGGTTAACGAAGCAACTGCTTCTCACGTTGAATTGAAAGCTGCATTTGGATAGTAGCAATGAATAGTTATTGAAATAACAAATTTCATGTTGTATTATCATAAGCATTAATTTGTGTTCACTTTGTCTCTCTTCTTTCTCTTTGTTTCTCTTCTATTTCTCTTCATAAAGATAGATAGATAGATAGATAGATAGATAGATAGATAGATAGATAGATAGATAGATAGATAGATAGATAGATAGATAGATAGATAGATAGATAGATAGATAGATAGATAGATAGATAGATAGATAGATAGATAGTAGATAGATAGATAGATAGATAGATAGATAGATAGATAGATAGATAGATAGATAGATAGATAGATAGATAGATAGATAGATAGATAGATAGATAGATAGATAGATAGATAGATAGATAGATAGACTGATGCGGTGTGCAAATGCGTCATGGTTCAATCCCGTGATTTTTGTGGAAGCCAAAACACTTTCCCCATCAAACTTTGTTTGCATAGTCAAACGATTTGTCGAGTAGCGCAATGGCCTTGGTAGTACAACGTGCCCAGTTTTGATTGCATACACTGTCTCGAAATTGTTTTCATAATTATGTCGGGCTGTGACACCTAGAACTAAGAAATCTGCTGGATTTAAATAGTTAAAGGTTATCTGTGAATGCTTGTTTCGTTATTATCTGGTTAATAAGATTTAGGTAGAGCATCGTTTTATAAGAAAGTTTGATTTATGATTCAAGATTTATAGTTGAAAATGCAATTAACGTTAACATATAACCACAGAGTCCAAATATAGGTATATAAATATGTTTAATTATAATGAATCGGAACTTAGGAGTAGGATATTTTGTTAATACTTTGTGGAGAAATCAGTGTTATCTCGTGTCTAGTCGTTGAGTTTTGTAGGTAGGGAATTCCAAACAAAACACACGCACCGGATAAATAGACCTGCAGTAGTTTCATTTGGAGTGTGGTATTTCCAATATGAAACCATGACCTCGGATATTGCTAGAAGTACGAATTTGGGATAAGTTATCCAGGGGTTCAGAAACAATAGTAAGGACTTTGTATGTAAGGATAAGATCGCCTGTCATTCTCCTTTATGCAAGTCTCATCAGATCCAGTCGTATGAGTCGCTCGAAGTATGGTGAATGTGCATCTGTTCTTCCACTAAAGCTTTACCAGCGTCTGGCGTTCTTAAGCGTTGATCGCCCGAACTGTTCAACAATAGAGTAGAATATACGTAGCTCAGGATGAGGATGTTGTTCAGATGGTATTCGCCGAGCTTGTGTAGTTGTTGTTGGACGTTTCGTCATCAAGCTAGATTAAATCATCAGCAAAACTTCTTTCCATTGACAAGCTTAGAAGCTCTATGATATAAGCGGTCTTGAAGCAAAGTATCTATCCGGAGCCATGGTGTCCAGGCTTGGTCAGCGTAGTCTAGAACCATGTGTATATAAGTGTTTGTCATAAGAGGGAAACAACCCGGGGAAAACGTCCAAATATCCGCCGTAACATACTTAGCAGCCGAGACGCGCGTTTGTAAACTGCTTCGCGTTGTGGACCATTTTTCAAACAACCACAAATCCAGACACCCAGAACCTGTGTACTCGATGATTTGGTCGCCAAGCTTGTATTGGTAGGTAAAGCCAGGATTGCAACCGATCTGCATGATCTTGAAATTTTGCATATTCAAAGGCAGGTTATTTTCTGATAACAAGTCGAACTAAGCATTCAGATCGTTTTGTAGCAAAATAAAATCATCAATATTGCTGATTCGCGTCCATATTTTTTATGTCATCAGCAACCAGAAGCGTCTTACTGATGTTTGGTAAATCATGCATGCAGATCAGGAATAATATTGTTCCAGGCACCGATCCTCGCGGCACTCCGCTAGTGACATCGATTTGCTTTGATAATAGGCCATCCACATGAACTCTGATGTATCTGTTGCTAAGGTAATCACGAATCCATTCATATAATTTTCCAACAATACCGTGTTTCTATAGCTTGTTCCAGAGTAAATTATGGTCGACTCTGTCGAAATCTGTCAAGGTAAAATGCATGAATACAGCCACTTACATCTACATCACTCGTCCAATGGAATAAGCTTATCAGCAAATTTGTTACACAAAAACGATTTTCTGCTAAATCCGTGTTGAGCAACTGACAAAAAACAGCTATTTCTGTCAATAGCCTGTAATTCTCGGCATCAGAACGGCAAATTCCTTTGTAAATGGGTGTTATTTGTTCCAGTTTCCAGTCTTTTGGTACCATACCAGATTCGAGCAAATTAATAAACATGTGAGATAGAGGTTAAGACAGATGCATATGACAGGTTTTGAGCAGCATTATAGTTATCTCGTCTGGTCCCTGAGATTTCCTAACATTTAATTTTCGTAAATGCTACGCTACCACCGTCGGAATAATCTATACTTCACTCGAAGTCCGTCAGTCAGGTTGAATGAACGGTCTCAGCGGATTTTGGCGTGAAAACTCCGTTTTGAAAGTCTGTTAATAGTTCAGCAGATTGTTCAACGTATTCAGCGAAACCAGACGATGTTTTCAAGGCAAAAACTACTGGCTTAATATTCGTTCTATCATTCATGAGTCGATATGAGAGCTTCGGATTGTGGTGCAACTGAAAAATCAAATGCGATTGAAAAAAATGTTTATCATCTTGAATTGAGCAGTTAAATTTGTTTCGCAGTCGTTTAAATTGTGCCCATGAATCAGTCGTGTTTTAGCCTTATGAAACTTCCATGCTCTTGCCCTTTGTTTCATCAATTTTTTAACACTGCTTCGTAGTTTAAACAGAAAGAATATTGCATGTTCGTTAAGTATAGATTTCAGGTGCTGGAAGAGAGAGAGCTAACAACTATCTGGATCGCAGTTATACAGTTGTGTAAAACTAGTGCATTATAAATCAGCATACACAGATAGATACTTCACTCTTCTGACGTCACTGTTGCCTCCAGAGATACAAACCTACTCGAATTGTAGGACAACATGATCACTTCGTCCAATAGGCGGTTTCCAGACAAAAATTCTCTACAGTGGTAAGATCTGATGTCGGTATCAGCTCTAACGTAGGCAGTCAGCCAGATCCCCTCATACGATTAAATCTAAGAACGTGGTTATAAGCGTGTGCGTAATCGAAGGACGGTTTGAATTTGATAGTCAAGTGTCTCTAATGGGTGATCATCCCGGCTGTAGAGCTGGGGAAGGTTGAAATCTTCAATTATCAATATTTGAGTCTTTTGCCGCCTTGTCACAGCGCAAACCAGCAATCAGTTTATTGGTTAGGTCGTCAGTTGCTGTTGGAAAACTATAGATCACTCCAATAATGCATTCGTCTACTGACGTGAGAGTAAGGGTAAATCAAGGGTCTCATTGTTCATAACTCTGTAGATAAATGACTGCTTGAACTAGAGTGCCACTCCTCCGCCAGCACCAAAACGGTCTCGCAGCAATAGATACATGCCGGGCAAGGAGAGTTCATTAGCAAGCAATGAGACATGGAACCACGTTTCTGTTATGGCGAATATATCCGGCATAGTTTCATTACAAATCTCGGACAGTTTGATTAATTTGTTGATAAGGCTGTTCGCGTTGGTATAGCCGCACTCGATCTTATAGTTCGTGATTAATGACGGGGTGTAAACTGAAATTATTGGTCCGATTCATTTGGATTAAGGCTTAAAATGGTTGGCGATCACGATATTTTCACGAATTTATCGGAAAGGTGACGACCTAGTCAGGACCGGAACCCGCAATCTTCTGATTGTGGTTTATTTCATTTCAATTGTAAATAACAACTGGAGATAAGATGTCCAGTTCCCAAGTTTGAAATTTTTTTGTATACTGCCTATTGATTGCAAGCTGCTCTAACCGGGCAGCCAAGATTGTGTTATAAATTGATTTTTCAATTTCCCGCTGGCCTATTGGAGAAACATTGCCCTGTGAGCTGACATGTTTGAATAATGCACAGGAATTCGGTCGATAATCTGAGTTTGTCTTATTGAAAATTCTGAACAAGGATTAGATCGCCCCGCATTGTCCTTAGTGAAAGCCTTCTAAGGTTCAGTGGTCTGAGGCGTTCTGCTTATGGTGTATTTTGAAAACCGTGAGCAAGCTCGATGATAAAAGTGGTCTAGATGCAAAATATCTTTCTAGCACCATGATGTCCAGTATTGGCTAGCATAGTCTATAACCGCGTGTATATAAGTATTATCATGAGAGGAAAAATACCCGGGGATCTGGATAGTCTCTAATTAATAATTCTTGTGAATGAGTTCCTGTCGTATGTATCGTTTTTCATACACTTTCTGAATTCCGCTTGCTTGCTAAACTGTTGAGAACAATGAATTGTCAAACAAGTTCGAGAGAAGAAACTCAAGTTCACATATCGACATGAAACACTAAGATCAGTGGTGAGTTAGACATTAGAAAAAATTTGGTAAATGGGTTGTAAAATTTCATGCAACAATCTAAATGTTTAAATGTGGATTGGCCTTGGTTCATTAAAGATGATTTCAATGAGAGTGCACTGTTGTCAGTTGCTTGGTACATGTGGTAGTTTGATGTGATTTACATTTGACATTCAATGCCATTCGATCATTTACCTCATAGCCGATTAATTTTTGGGTAAAGGGTGCCAAATAATAACAGCAGATTTTTTAAAGGAATTCCATTTTTTGTCAATGACGTTGTTCTGAACTGGAATCGCATGTTTTACCGTAAGTTTATCGAACTAGTCCTGTTCAATGCTGAAATAAGTGTTTATTGAGCTAAAACGTTTGAATTGTCTTACAAAAACGATTGTTCTCGAGAGAAAATCCCTGAATTATATCATTTTCGAGCAAAACTTCACATGTTTCAGCTCGAATACCCCCCGTCAAGATATGACTTAGTGATGACAGACGAATATCGGTGGCGGTGATATGAGAATGATCTGTTGATGTTCTTCACGTTGCCAACGAATGATAGTGAAAAAGCTGCAAAACAGCAATCAATGGTTTTGGCAAATTATCGGCTATTCACACAGTTTGTCAACATTTGAAATGTCCTTCGAGGAAATGATACCACTGATTCGCACACGTGATATCTATTTCAGTCTGCACTTGACTCACGCTTTCCTGTAATTCAGACAGATGATCCATCGTTAAATAAATAAACATTTCTCAGAATAATGTTAGTGAGATCTTGTGAGATCTCCTAGTAACAAAATCGCTGAAAAGCGGTTCGCGAATTTCATCTTCACTAAATTCTTGGTTCCGGATAAAATTATTTCCTTCTGCAGGAGTTATATAATTTTTATTCTCTGATTTATAGCGTTGAGGCCCTTTCAATAAGAATATGATCGTAATCGAATATTAAGTTTTAAAATGCAGTTATTGATTAACCATTTAAATTTTAGAAATATCATAGGCAGCAAAACGTGTAATCAGAAAGCTAATCGTCGCTTAGATCTAGCACACCATAATAACAACCCGGCCAAGCTCGTTCTGAACTTTTCATCATAGAATCCCCAAAATCAATATAATTCATCCTGCTTCTCGGCAGGGTAGCAGAAGCTAAACACATAAATTTCAAACATTTTGAACCAACGATTTCCAACCTTTGATAATCTACAACAAATATGGCGCACAGATGTGTGGTCTGTTGGGAAATGATGGCGCGGCATCACATCCGTCGGTTTTAGGTTTCTTGTGGGAAAGGTGAAATATGGAATGAATCGGTACATGCCGCCAATCGAGTTCCGACCACCGCTTCCGAATGAGTCATTCATCGATCGTGACCCTGGACGGTGCATGAGTGATTTGAAATCGTGTTCGGCGAAAATGGATCGATCAGCCAGCTAGGCGGAAACGAGTTTGGTCGCGAATTCAAATCCACTCATTCTCGCTTCGATTAGCGAACGGATGACGAGCAGCGCAAGACGAAAGATATTTAAAATTGAATAAGCAAGTAACCTTAAAATTTATATAAAAACCTAAACTAATAATTAATTGTTAAAGAAAATGTCTCATATTTCGATTGAAAATGAAATCATTACCTTCGGTAACGAGGTTCAGTTAATGCTCTGGTTTAGAAGGATGTATTTAATCCCAACTTTAGATTGGAATAAGGCCACACTTACCCTTTGCCATCTTTACGCGTCACTATGTGCCCGCGAAACATTTCAGTACAAATCAGGTCCTTCATCTACCGTATTGATGAATTTTATTTAAAAAACTGAAGTCGCTCCACATTCATTGAGTTCGAGCTTGAATGTTCATTGCATAAAAGTGCGCAAGTACATATTTACTATGTAGCAAAAATGGGATATAAATTTCCACAAGCCAAAGCAAATCGGCTACAGGACATTTCACGACAACCCCGTCGAGATTTACGTGGTACTTTACAAAAATCTTGTCTTTCGTCACTGTGCTGATGCATTCCAGGGTGTGGTCAACGAAAGTGATTCTCTTACTCTTCACCATCCAAAACATTTAAGATCACAATTTGCTTACTGTATGTTCATATTCCGCGAAAGGTTGAACGCCGGTATACTGTTTATATCGTTTTTGTGGGACTTAGCTTATTCACCACAAGAAGCTAAAAATCTCAAGTTTTAATGAGGATTTATCCTCGCCTTCGCGAAATAATTGGTTTCAGCGAAAAATCAGAATGGCGTTCGAATGACAGGTTGCGGATACGCATACACGATGAGTGGTAACACCAAGAACCGATCGTGCAGCTTTTAGAACATCATATATTACTTATTAATAAAATCTGATTTAAAAAAATAACCATTTGCTATCATTGAAATGTTACAATTATATTTCAAGCAGTCACCGGTGCTGCATTGCACCGACTGTGGGATTTAGCTTATACCCCACAAGAAGCTAAAGCTTCCAAGTTGCAAATGAAGATTTATCTTCAACTTTGGAAAGCACAGTTTATACCCCAGAACCATTGAAGACTGAAATTGCTTATCAGAAATGGAGTTTGAGTAATTGAATGATATCATGGATATGATCTGATTAGTGCTTACAAAAATTCCATCAATTCATTTGTACCTCATGGAGCATTGAAAATATATCCATTTTCCAAGTCAATTAACTTTTAGCGACTTCAAAACCACGGAAATACTGTGTGTCACTGGTAATTGATTCGAATCAGTTTCTTTCAAAATTTCCATCGTTTGCTACGACTGATCGATCGGGGAAAAACAAGCGCAAAATAAACAATCATGACATCATCCTCATTTAGACATCCCCTTGTTTCCACCACCCCTAAATTGCGTGGACGGTGAACAAATCAATTTTGTGTCGCTTCGGCTAAAATAATCGATGTAGCACTAGCAGGTGCACTATCGAGGATAATAGTCCCGCTAACGAGCTAGAGACGGTGAATTTTGTGCGAATGGTATTCCGCGTGTCACTGGGAGTATGCGTTTTATCTCATATTCAGGTGACGAAGTTGTGTTCATATGAGCGAAAAGAAAACAGACCTCCACAAAACGGTATCGTAGTTCCGATTCCGGAAACGCTGGTGTTCGATCCCTTTTTTTACAGAATGGTTGTCTAAACCCAAGGTCCTGTTCAACACGGTGTTACGGGCGTGAATGACACATAAAATTAACAACGATCAAGTATCAGCATTATTTCGCAAATGATCACATAGATGTTGGAAGTTGAAAATTTCTATTCGAGCCATTGTGTGATTTTTTTGAAAATATCATGCAAAACGTTAGGCATGTTTCAATATTTAAGCAACTGGGTCGAATAGATTACGCAACGGACCACAGACGTTCAATCCCGCCTGGACTCGTATTTACTCATTGGAGTGGTTTTAATTTACAGCTTCAGTAGCTGTATTGTACCATCTCAAAAAAATGGTTTTATTCCGTGGCAGTCTACTGTCACCACTGCCTACTGTTCTTAGTTTGATAAAACACATTTTGCAAGACGAATGTCATGGTTTGTACGTTTCACACGACAGACATGTACGTTACGGCTGCTCCAACAAGAAATTGACAATGTGAAGTTTCACCAAACATTATCGAAACAAAACAACTTTATTCTTAAAGTATACACTAAAATTTCAAACTGTGACAACTCATTGTATATTTGTGACTACTCATCCGTGCCAAGACCACCGAACTATTCACAAAGTTGATTCCGACGGTCAATAATGGAAGCACTCGACTCGAGTTTCGCTCTTATTTGAACTCATCAACAGTGCATATCCTCCGCTTCTAAAGGGATTTGAAACCCCGACCAACATTGTAGTCCCACGCCTTAACCCTTTGTCTACGGGAATTGATTTACGTATTTTATGATATTTTTGTGTTATTCGGCTTAATTATGGCATAAATAAAACACATGATTAATTTTTATGGATCAGATGCCAGACGCCGCCTGACAAGTGCAATCCGATGGTGAGTGAAGGTACCGACGGGAGCTACTGAGCAATCGACTGCTTGTTTGAGGTGGTAACTAGAGTTACCGTCAGTAAACAAAGGGTTAACTACCTGGGCTACCGTCCACCGTTTGACCGATCGCAATTAATCGTTTATGAACTGTTCTCCAGACTGGCACATTTGAGTATCTTTGTTTGCCCGACCAGTTCAGAAGGCGTGGGACTACAATGGTGGTCGGGGTTTCAAATCCCACCTGCTGCTGAGCTCAAATAAGAGCGAAACTCGAGTCCAGTGCTTCCATTATAGACCGTCGTGATCAACTTTGTAAATAGTTCGATCGGCTTGACACGGATGAGTAGTCACAAATATAAACAACATATTCTCCAAACCTCGCTTCAACTCATTGTATCTTATTCGTTAATTTTCCTTGTTTGTGAATAAGTCAAGTGTATGGAAATTGAACCGAATCAAACCAAGTGCGGATCATCAAATTTCGATAATCCACTTTACAAATGTCCGAGATAACAAATTCACTAATCGCGCCACGTGATCTTACAGACGTTGTTCTCTTACACGATCGCACTTACTGAATTGGTCCATGTTCGCCCATTTCTATCAAACAACCAGCGCATTCGAAGTACATCGCACGAATCAATCAATTGCGATCAACACAATATTTCGTTGCGATTGACAGCTAAACAAAAAAATCCAATAGGCGTATGCACCGTGCGGTTCGGTTAAAACGAGAATTTCAGACCATTGGTTTATTGCGTGGTTTTAATGTTCACGGAAATGGTAATAAAACTAGCTATGGGTTGTCGTGATAAGAAGGTTGCACTACCAGTCAAGGGTCGTGTAAATCGTAAAACCCAAGTGTACGGGGGCTGGAAGTGAATAATGTTTGTGTATGCAAGCAGAAAATTTATTGAACACGTGAAACAGTGTGATATATCGATAAAATCAGAATGAGTTTTTCTGAAGTTTTATATGATTTCAAGCCAACGCGAGTGAAAATATGACTGCTTGCATAAGTGAATCTCACATTTGCCGGAATAACTGAACGATAACCCATTTAAAACATAACCTCATGTAGTACGAAACACACAAATCTTGATGCTACTGGTCGATGGGTGATTACAACGGGAACTATGGCAATATTTATAGAATTTTAAACCATACGTTTGTTTACGGTTTATAGCATCTGTATAATACTGCCTTTGACTGATGAGTACAAAAGGACTTAACCATCCATTGGATATGATAGATTGGAAGTGTTCCCCGACATCCCGGAAGGGGCACAATGGCCAGCAGCACATGACGATCCCTGTGGCTAGGTGATGAAGGTTTCTAATTTAATAAACCATATAATTCGAGCGAAGGATATTCTATTCCGCATTACACATCGAAGCTCTACAATACATACATTGACAAAAAGGCAAGGGAAATTGGCAAAGCGAATTTGTGATCCTCGCCCAAGTTTGTTGAGCAGAGTTGCTCTAACAAGCGGAACAGTTGCATCTTAGACCATTTGGTTGCACGGGATATCAATTAAAACCTTGATCGATTAGACAGTATCTCACAAGGTGTCACGAAGTCTTGGAGAAAGTATTATGTAACCTTGGGGAACATCAACACATAGTGAACTGGTGTAAGTAATATTACTTGATATTGATTTTCGTTCGTTTGATATTGATTAGATCCATTCTGATTTCGTTAATTTATGAATGGTAGATTTTCGAAGTGCAATACCAAAAACGATATGGTTCTCTCGAATCGAGTGTATTGTTCATAAATTAGTCAAATTCATGTTAGCGAATATGTAAATCGAGCTGCTGATAATTACCAACATACAACCATTCTATAATGATGTATTACGTAATGCATGGTTTTGAAAACTATATAAATCTCGACACGCGAGCGATATCAGTGTGATACAGATTGAACGTTGTATGTTCATCCGTATATGACAATGATCATTTTCGAACCCAAGGAAACATTTTCTTCATCTCTCTCTATCTCTCGTTCCGTTCACAGCTCCGATGCATTTTTACACCACAATCGATTTGATTGCCATGGATGGAACATGCATTCTATTGGACAAGTGAGTGACTAGTCTTGATTATTTACAACCTCATACCCACTGTCTTATTCTTTGTCCGATTTTCTCGTATTAAAATGTCGAATCGGGAAAAATTAGGGCTTGGATTGTATATCTATGTAAACCCAGTAGGCAATTTCTTGCTGGAACAAGAGGACTGATGAAAACCAATTAAAATTCACTTCAAAGTATGACATTTCCGCCAATTTGTTTGAATGCTCCTTGAATGTATTCATACGGCCACCACAGCACGAAATCTGCGGAACTTTAGAATAATTTGCAAAGGGTTTTTTTCATTCTTTTCCCCATTTGACGATGAATTGGCATGGACGATGTGAGCACCGTTGATAAAAGTTCTCGTGTAATTGAAGTGTATGTAATCAACCAAGTTCCCTTATTGATTGTCTGTGCCGCTTTGCTTTTCGTGCTATATTTTTCTGGAATTACCTACCTCAATATGTGGTGGACTCTCTTGAAAATTGTACGTGCGTATGCTAACGCACATTATTCGTTAGATATATTCTACTCGTTATTTTGTTTCGCATTTATATTCATACCGTAATCCTCTTGCGTTGTAAAGTGTTTGCGCGTTTTTAACCACAAATCCATGAACTTTAATAAATCATTCAGAAATTGTCAATTCATATAAGCTGTATATCCGTGTCGTTCGGTATATGCTGTCTAATTACTAATATGTACTTGCGCGAGCCGAGAATTAATGATGGCATACATAAAAAATATAACGATGGACCGTTTAACTAATATCGTTTCATGTATCTACACCGCAGGGTTGCTTGTAAAACAAATTCGTTTTTGACAAAAAATTGCAAATTTCAATGAATTAATCGACAAGTAATTTCGACTAAATAACTTCCATGATGAAAAGCAACCTAGTGTGAATTTTTGCATCTTGAACCGACTGTTTTGTTTGTCACGAATGGTATTTGATGTTCAAGCTGGGCGAAAATTATGCAGGCATGAAAACACTGTACGATGCAGTAGACTAACTCCCGTGCTGGATTTCAGAAAACAAAGCGGTTTGGAAACAGTAACTGTCTAGGGAGGTACATCAATGGAAGAATATGCTTGTATCTTCGGTATGGATTGTTCATTATAGGGTGTTCGATGAATTTGTATAGTTGTCTGTGGACGTTTTGTCGCCAAACTAGATGGTGGAGTAACTTCGCAACTTTTGCAAGCTCAACGAACACCAAATACTAAAGATGTATATTTATGTCAGAAATTGATCAGAGGAGGACAATAACACACATTGATAACATTTGTGCTTCTTGCTGTAAACGTTAGATTAGCAACAATTGATCATCACTTGTTTCTGAAAACTGAGGTGGCATTAGTGCATCTTCTTTGTCCGCTTTTATCTGGCGCAAGAGGAACACGCAGCTGGCTATATCTTTGGATACGATTTTCTACCCGGTTTAGCTATTTAGCCACACAAATATAAATGAACGAGACATAAACGCAATTAATGTAGGATCTTAATTTTCAGTCACATATAGAAATCCGAACCAGCTTCGGTTTTGTCTACCAGCAAAAGACGTTGAGCGTTGTGCTGAGAATAGACGAACATTTCTGCTTGTACGATTTTTCAAAATCTTGCTCTTATGAGAACGCCTAAACACCCCATAGGATCTCACAGAGTTTCTTTCAGAGGCTCTTTCGTTTTCTTTCATCTCGCCTTCTAAGCTTAACCGGTCGGTCGATACATCGATCGCTTTCGATACGAAACACGTATCTCCCACCCTGCGGTTTACGTATATCCGTCCGGATTGCGGACTTAGCGTTAAAGGTTTAGTTGGACTGTCACTCGAAGAGCTTAATTGTGGAGTTGGTTCCGAATTTGAGGTTTAGCGGAGTCTGAAAATCATCTGAATTCGAAAATCAAACTAAAAGGTCTCGATTTTAGCTCATTCGTGGAGCTTGAACCCGTCTTGCTCTTGCGACGATGTACGTCCATGGTTGACATCGACCGAACAATGCCAACAACATGAAATCCCAAAGCTGGCGCCAGACACAGAATCTGGGATGTTGTCATGCTGCGCAAACTTAGTTAGAATAATGAAATAGAAAATTGCACTTGTTCTATCGTAAGTAGAACGGATGTAGTAAGTGTGAAAGGAACAATGTGTATCGATTTCATGGGTAGCTTCGACCAAAGTATATCTGACTATATAACAGAGGACGCGTAGAGTGTAGGATGAGCCCGTCGCGTGTGAATCAGAACTATGGGCACACTGACATACAACAGTACTAATACTCACCGGCGTTATTATGCAATCCGCAAGATTAAAAACTAGCGTTAAAGACTATTTAAATCCGAATAAGTATGCAAGATTTGCACCAGATCAAATCACATTTGTATTCAGCTTCAACGAATAATATATCATCTGCTTGTCCCCTGTCGTATCGCATTCTACCACATTTTGCTTGATCAACCGAACCGAGAACCTAATTTATTCCTACCATCCGATTCTGTTGAGACAGCAAACCCATCGAGTATGCGTGTCCTAATTCAAAAACCTGCGGTCAGTAAAACATGTACTGATTGCTTGAATATGGATAGATTTATGAATGTGATAGTAAGAATGGGAGTGTAGCGTGCACTCACATACGATAACGCCAGAACTGCAGCTCGAAATTAAGTTTACATGGGAGTGTAGAACAAAATCACATACGCAACACGCCAGAACTGCAGCTCGGAATTAAGTTTACATGGGAGTGTAGAACAAAATCACAATTACGCAACATTTCAGAGTTGATGGTTTTCTTTTATCCACCAATACCGTAGCATCTAGTACTCGCTTCGGCGGTACAAACACCAACAAAACAAAACACCTTCCCACAATGGAACATGCCTCGCAATCATGGACTCCGTGGATGAAAAAAGATATATTCTTGCTTGACAGGATATATCATGGTGCAACCAAACTCGTGCGTGGTTTTCGAGACCTTACATACGAGGAAAGGTTGAAAAAGCTAAAGCTCCCACTCCCCTTCAACGTAGACTTCGAAATGACGTTATCATTACATACAAAATATTGAATACTCCAGATCTTCTACTCAAACATTTGTTTAAATACCGTGAGTCAGAAATTACACGTAGTTACTCAGTGGCACTACAAATTCCCCATTCCCGTACTAACTGTCGCCGATATTTCTATTCGGTACGTGTCTGTTTCCTGTGGAATGCCCTTCCCGAAGCAATTATCACCTCTCCCTGTATCAAAACATTCACTCGAAACTTGGACACCTATTGTTTACATAACGATTTAACGATGACTGTGTATTGACTCAGGGTAAGCATATTACTTGACTCCAGTGACACCGTATAATTGTTTTTTATATACCTCTTATTGAACGAATATTTACTATGATATGGTAATTGTGAAGCTATGTGCTTTTTTGTGATCATAAATTCTTGTAAGTTGAATCTTGACAACCGGTTGATACGGATTGAAGCCAAGTTACTATATTTATGGTCCAAACTAGAAAAAACTCCTGAAAGTGTCTATGTATTTTGATTTTCGCATCCTCGTGAAAAACTTTTTCGCTAAAATTGATGGACATTGATCACGAAAGACGCAAATGTTATGTCAGAACATATCCAAATCGAGAAACAAAGTTTTATTACGGTCCGTTTGATGTGGAGTGCGATGTTGACTACACAATCACATGGTCATACAAGGATGAAAGGATTTATGGTTACAAAGTGAACTGTGTACAACAAAACAAGATTACGATATGAATGGAAATGTGAACAATAATAACGTATAGAGTATATCAAATGTATGGCTCACGAATGATGTGCTTTTTCTTATTTAAGTTTAATTTCGTCAAACAGGGAGGGTCATTTTGAAGTAGATAATTCCAGAAAACTATAGCACGTAAGGCAAAAATGGCATCGACAATCAATACGGGAACTTGCGGTGTAAAGGGATTATGTATGTCTGCGTGCCACTTTTACGACGCACTGTTGAAACAATTCTCTTAGTGAATGTCCATTGGTTGCCCATTTTTAAAGTTAAAAATAATATCGCGAGGTATCTTCATTTGGGTAAAGTCATATAGTCCAATACGTCGCAATCTTTCACGATACGAAAGACATGTCACATATGTTTTGCGCCTTGTACTAAAGTTCATTGGAAAGGGTTATGTTTCCAATGTATTGTGGTGTTCACATCCCCATCCCTTACACACCACTACCGGTTTCTGGCTGTTTGCCGTCGTCAGGTGGAGACAGTAATATCAGGTTCAGTGAGCCTTGAAACAATGGTAAAATGGTAAACAAAGTCATGCTTGTATGCCACTGTTGTATTGGGTTCTTACAAAGAACCAGCATGTTTAAAATGCCCAGGCCTCATTCACACGCTCATTCGTTGGACGAAAGTAGATGTTTATTATCCTTAGAAAAATCAAAATCGAGAATCATCCGAATATGCTTCGAAAAATGGAAAACAAACTGCTGGCTTATCTATACACATTCTGAACTGCGCTCTCCAGCTTTCAAACAATTCATATTCTAATGTTATTTTCCACGGAGATCATTTCCAAACACTAAGTTTCCATTAGATATGCTCAATGAACATTCACGCTTCAGTGGGGAATTGAACATTTAACCGGGAATCACGCCGATGTTGTATTGGAACCTTATTCACCTCTTGTTGCAAACTTATGCTTTCAGCAAGTTAGTATTGGGAGTGGGCAATGGGGTGGAAGATATTGGGGAATAAATTAGGGTCTATTTGCAGAAATGTCTATCAATCGTGTGAATAAGTTTATTTGAGAGGTTTGTGAATCGAACCACCTTTTTGTTAATATTCTTTTTTCAGCATGCAAAATTAATATGTAATTCAAACACATATAAAACCCGTAATACATCAATTTTACATGTATACAAGCGTAAATTATCTTCCAAGTATATCAGCGAATTCTTTGTCTTCGACAGTAGTAACACTCAGACAGAGAAAAAGCGAAATTATCACTGCTGATATCTCGTCCCGACTAGTGTACGATCAGCGGCATGTGCCTTTCCCAGCGAAGCTAATTTACGATACGAACAATGGTGTGAACACTCATGGAAGGAATCACTGCACCACATGCATCATTCCAATTTGAACAATCCGCCTTAACGGAAATACAAACCAGTGATGTGGTAAAACAAATTGTATGAATTTTAAATGAACACTAACACGAAAATACGATTGATCTTTGTCAAACGCTTTAATAATTTTCTCTTCCTAGTTTTGGTTTAAAAAGTTTCGTTTGATTAGCGGATGATTCCCGAAGCTCAGACGAATCTCTGCTGCAGTTATTTTTCTAAATCTATGTTGTGCTTGAGAAAGAATTCCAAGACTCAGGAGGTGCCAGATCAGATTTATTCACACCAAGCATTCCGAAAGTTTAGCAACCAGTATAAAGATCTTTACGGGACGATAACTGACCAGATCCAAGCGAGTGCCAACTTTTCTAAATACATGTAATTAGTACGGTATACAAATCGACTGTTACGATTACCGTATTTAGTGGGTGTTTAAATAAATCATATAGCTCCACCTCACACGACCTCAAATGTCAGATGTCATTCCATCTTCCACTTGGTAGTTATAGGCATGCACGCAAATCACTTCGTCTAATACTTGCGTCCAATCGTTCAAATTGATGTGCACGCTATTCAAGCATGAATATGTTTTCCTAAATCCGTGTTGTGCTTGAGAAAGTAATCCGTGGCTCTCGAAGTGCTTCATCACCCTTTTTCGCACCAAGCATTTCGATACTTTAGAAAACACTGCAAAGAGCTCCACCTGCTCACTTTATCTGGTGGGTTGTTGCAGCCCAGAAAAAGATGCAAAATTTGCGAAGGCGGCAAATGACCAACATTGATAAAATTTATATTGTTGTTTTACGAACCCTCAATTTTTGCCAGCCTGGTTTTTCACAAACTAAACGCTGTTTCTTTGATGAGCGTAAAATGAAAACCAAATTCACCCACTAATAAAAATCTCCATGCGAGTTCAGGCGCTGACAACCCTTTTTTCTCCGCCATTGACAACACAACCCATCTTGCTGATTCAACCATTGGCTGACCAGCTCAATACACAATTAGACTAAAAATTACACCATCAGATAGCAAATATGGCGACTAGAGTTGAACCGGAAGATTTTTTCCCATTCAGACAGCAGATGGATGGACAGGGCGTCGAAGACAGCTGATAACTTGTCAATATTTTATGCACACGTTATTTGTCCAAATGATACATCTGCGTCATCAACGTTTCCGGTCCCAGTAATGGTGGATAGTGTATCAGATGTCGGTGTGAATCTCACACTTGAGGGAAACTATTTGCGCAGGCTATTCTCAATGGGACAACGGAGTAACGCCGGCTAGGTTACGATAAACGAAACTGTGTGACCCAAGATGTTACTTATTTACACGGACATCAACTGCAGGAAACGTACCAGCTGACAGAAAACTTCCCACAAAGATAGCAATCGTTTGTATCCGGCCAATAATCATCCAGAGACGCGTCTTTCAGTTGTTTCCAAGTTACGGGACTTTCTTATACAAAAATTTTATCGGATACATCTAGAGCCATGGAATTCTCTCTTAAGCACAATATGTATTCAAATCTCTTATTCATATTTGACTTGATTGCTCACGGCTCTAAATGATTGACCAAGGCGAAAATGAGGGATGCTACGGGCTTACTTGTTACTTAGATATACCTAAAGCTCTGCATTATGTTGATCACTGTCTATTGCTTAAAAAGTTACATGATGTCGGGATCACTGTTTTACAAGTTATCTATCCGAATGAAAGGCGAACGTTAAAAGAGATAAAAACATTTCTCGATCACGGGCAGAGTCCCAGAATGTTCTGCATCAGGTCCTATATTGTTGATAATTTTCATATGTAAGAAGCTGCAGTTGGTACAAGGTAAAATTATGATATATCTGACATGAAACTCTGCGTGTGATGAACTCTGTAAAGTGTTGCTTAGCTTAACGAGCTGCGACCACCGTCTGTTCAGAACAAGCTGCATTTCATACACACTTGGAATTTGTGGATTACATCGAAGAAATGTTTTGGTATTCATTAGTTTTCAGCCTGTAGTGCGAGGCCGTCTATTGGCAAGCGTGCAGTGTACTCAGCTTGCTCAGACGCATTTTCGGACATTTCCCGCTGTTCTCTCTGAGGTAGATACTCAAATCACACACTCGATCGTAGACTACACATCGCAAGTCTGAGTCACATATTTGGATAATGGCAACGCGCTACCCGAGAGGATTTATTGTCAGGGAGCCAAAAAGGTTGCTGGATTGTACAATCCACAGCCATGACTCTCTAGACAAGGATTGAGCACACTTAAGCGCATCCGTATTCGAGGTCATCTAATACTAACGATGCTAACGATTTTGACCGAGGATATGCATCAAAAGCACATGAATTTATCATGCAGCACAGCTCTTTGAATGACTAAGCAGTCCGATTCTGGAGAAACAAGCTCCCGCATGGCACTCGGACGATCGACGGCATTTGAGTGCTGACATTTTGATCGACGATTAGCAACGGAGAACAGTATCTGCTCTTCCCCAGCTTGCAGACGACGCTTTACACAGTGCCTCAAAAGTGAGCGGCCAAGAGCAAGGTCTTCCCAACTCGTAGGGTCAATGTCAAGAGCTTTCGTGTCTCTTTTACAAACGTTTTTTGCACCGCGAATGCGGTCTGCGCATTAGTCGACTTCCTGGTTTGATTTGCGCTGTCGTAGTAAAGTGAACATGCCGCGTAGTTTCAGATTCACCAGCTTAGGCAATTATTTGACATGTATTCCATTCTTCCAGCAAGCAGTCATGATCTTGCTATTCAACTACCACAGTCCTGCAGAAACTGTCGTCAGAAAATTTTATTCAGTCAGTGTGTGTTCTCTCTGGAACACCGTACTATAAGAAATTGTGTCAACTGATGTTCAAATAAAGATGGGATCACATGCGTCGACCAACCCTGTGTCAACACCAGTTTACTGAAATCCAACAATGATTCTGATATACACAACCGATTGAAAACATTTTACCCTAACAAATATTTTCAAGCAACATTTTCCTGCCCAACTCCACACGATGTATTGCGTTCTCTCCTTCCCGGAAACGCATCGAGTGAAATTTGAATGTACGATTTATCAGAATTTTTACTTATATTCTATGGTGTTGTACAGCTATTTGCTTTTTTTTACCAAAACTCGAATTTTTACTGGCACACTGACAAAGCATCGTTCCAGAATTCTGGGTTTGCGGGTTATGCGATTGGTTACAAGATTATCCAGAAACAATACCATCCCCATCACCCTGTTTCCGAGACATGCTTAAGATAATCAAACTTCCCATTAAACAAAAACACTCATTTCTATGCATTTCCATCATACCCATGAAAATAAGAATTTCTGTTACAAACCTCTTTCTACTTGCGTGTGGGCACGTGATTGAACTGGCTTGTCTCACCCATTACATTATTAACTGCCCAACAATCTTCAAAATTTACTCGTCTCGTCTATCAATACATTTGCCAAACAGTCTCCGTGGCCATGTTAATTGCGTTTGATGGTGGTCATAGCAAAGCGAAGTCTAGACAGAACAGTCCCAAATGCTTGAGAAATTGGGTCCGATTTGAATCAAGATTTCACGCTGTGCTCGCCTGATTTGAACTCGCATCGCGGGCACTGATTGCTGGGTCTACACAGGAAGACGTGGGTGCGCGCGTGCCTGCGTGCATGCATGCAGACACGCACACTAACGCACGACATCTATCGATTTTCTCTTGGACCGACCTTGATTTGACGGGGATTGAGGTTATCACACCATCGTAGACACGCGCGCCCGTCAATTTTTGATGAACATTTTGCACGTGTTGTTGAAACTGTCACTCCACTCCAGAAGGTAGTAGGGGTTTTTAAATTAGCGCATTGGTTGCGCCAAACATGATTTAATGTAGAGCAAGTTTTAAAGGTCGTATGCGCGTAAAGTCATTTATTGTCACTTGTTTTAAAGAGTGATACGTATCAGGTTTTGAGCCGCAGTGCATTACACACAAAAATTTGCCGTCAGGTAAAAAACAATATCATTAAATAAATGAAAAGTCTTACTTAAATAACACAAAATCGAATCCGCATAAGGTGACAGACAATTCGGTTGGCGGGGGTGGAACATCAATATGCTGGATTAAGTAATAGGGTTGTTTTTCTACAGCTTTTCCGCCACGTGTCAATCCTAACCAATTTCGCGAATGTAGGATTATCCAGAGATTATTTTAACTGGTTACGATGAGCTTGGCACTGTACACCACTAACCAGTAAACGCCGTCATTATTCGACTCTCTCTACTCTAAAAATTGTCATTGGAAATTAACAACAATTTCGAGATTATTTGCACTTTTGATGTAGAATTAACCCCATCGCCTCTTGCTTAAAAATAGAACACCATATAATGTATGATATTTCACAACGTCGTGAAAGTTGCGAGAACAAGTTTTAGATTATACACAGTTTTCCAGTTTATAGCAAAGTATTAGCTAAACTTTAAATTAATTTTGTGCTCACATCCCCAGTATAAGATGGAGACAGTAAGATCAGGTTCAGTGAGCCTTGAAACAGGTATGCAGTTGTAAACAAAGATATACAAAGAACCACGATGCTCAAACACAGAATCACAGAATGATTCTTAGTTAAACACTCAAGACGCGTATAAACGACCAATATATTGTGATGCTCACATCTCCATCACTTACACACCACAACCGGTTTCTGGATGTTTGCCGTCATCAATTGGAGACAGTAAGGTCGGGTTCAGGCAACATTTAATTTATTATCACGTTCTTCTAGCTTTATATGATACCGATGGTTTCGCTCTAAACTTATTGTGATACGTTTTGTGTCGACAATTAACCATAGTTATAGTTTTGAATATTTACTTATAAAGTGTTTAATCTCGATGTTCCGTAGTAAAACTAGCGACCCACGACACTAGATCATTGCCCGATAGCACACTGCTCCACTGGTATTGTTGTTAAGATCTATGTCTCGCTGAACTGTCTGACAACTCGCTGTTCCTGAACATTGTATAACGGCGATAAATCGTCACCAAATTTCCTTGATCTTCTGAAACATATTAGGTTACACGAACCAGTGATTAAAGATTCTTGGCGGACGGCAAATTCGCAACAGCTCAGCAAATATACGTTATTCTACATCATATGTTTCGGTAGCTGTGTAAAAGAACCGCTAGTTTAGCATGGTTGGAAATTGAATAGACCTGTCTGTAGTTCACTGTTGCATAAATGCATGTTTCAAGATGCGATAAGGTAAACGAATCTGCCTTAGAATGTGCTATTGTCCGAAATTAAAGCATAAATAGAGCCCATATTGACGTTTACAATAGTACATATAATACAAACTCACCAGTGGCAGCAAGGGCTGAAGCACAAAGATCATATTCGATCACACAAACTGCAAATGCTTGGCTTTATATGATTGTTGTTACCTTCCTTCGGTCGATGTCGACAATGGACGTGCATGACAGTCACATGAGTTTTCATGTTCTACAGCTTTTCAAATGACTAAACAGTCCGATTCGGGAGGAACAATCTCTCCCGCACCGCTTGCAAAGATAGGCAGAACTCGGTCGTTGGGCGTCAGTTGCACGCCGGCGGCGTGATCTGCGTTCAGCAGCCAAGAGCTGTATTGTTTCTCTACAACTTGCTTTACACACGCTTTACACAGTGTCTCCAATGTGAGCGGCCAAGAGCGAGTTCTTCCTAACTCGCGGGGTCAATACCAAGAGCTTTCATATCTATTTTGCTAACGTATTTGTACCGTAAGTGCGGTCTGCCCAATGGTCGACTTCCTGATTGCAACCCACCATAGAGTTCATCTTTCGGAACACAACCATTTTCCATTCTGTAGACGTGGTCAAGCCACCACAGGCGGCGCTGTCGTATAAGGGTGGACATGCTATGTAGACCAGCTTTTGAAAGCACTTCACCATCAGTCACTTTGTCCATACACGATATGTTCAAGATACGAAGGATTCTTCGTAGACTGGATAATCGGCGTTTACTTTTCTCCGATAGAATCTACATCACTTGAAACTTCTCGCTGAAAAAAATCATATGTTCAAAATCTGGGGCGATGCATATGAAGAAGTTCGAGAGTATATAATACACTGTTGTCCCTAATAAACTATCTGCACCTCCGACGCTTTTGTTTTTATAATATTGATATACTGCGGTATTTGTTAAGCAGATAGCAAATACATCACATACTGCAATAAAACGCTATATAGTTGTTTCACAATTGACGTTACTACGACCCTGAAATAACAACGGTTTGCTTAAGGGATCACGGAAACTAATGGTATTGTCTCTACCGGATATAGACCGTCAGCTAAATCTGGTTATGTATCGTACTTGCTGAGGGGTGTGTGAGATTATTTATTTACACATCATGGTTTGTTTTACTTACCATTTACAAACAATGTCTTCTGTAAAGTTGATTATTGTTTACCACGTCCTAAATGTTCAACTTTCATCGAAACTAAGTGTACTGTTAGACGGCAAACATATAAAAAACCAGCGAGTGCTGAGATTGTGTGCAACAACTAATCAATTTTCAAGCGCATGCGGATCCTAATCTTACTGTCCCTACCTGATGAATGCGACCTGGTAACCCCAATTTATGATGCCATCAACTCTTAAAATGCTTAATTTTTTTTCACAGATCAGCCGAGAATGTCTCGACAGGCTTGACAGGCTGGAAATCGAGAACCGTCAACTTCGCCAACAATGCGAGTCCCTCGAAGCTCAGGTAGGTCGCAATGCCCCTCGTGTGTCGACAAATTTTTAATAAGGCCAAAATTTAGCCTCCGTAAAATGTCACCATTTTCGCGCGCAGGGGCTAATCCAACAGTTCTTACAGGAGCAAATGCCAGTAAATTTAAAATCTCTCACAATTCATGCATGATTCTCTGCTTGAGAATAGTTGAAGTCGATGCTTTCATTATAGGTTGTTGCATAAAATGTTTCTTGCAATTGGTAATCTAATAACTTATCCCCAAGCCACGTGTTTGAAATGAATGTTAGGAAATCTTCAGGTGGGGATGGCATCATACCGGATGTTGTTGGGTTCGGTCATCGACAGCTTTGTGAACTGCTCTCCAGCTTCTTTAACAATTCGTTGCTTTTGGCAATGGAATCACAAGATTGGAAGTCCGGTATGATTTCTCATATCTTCAAAGGTGGCTGACGATCTTGCGTTGGAAATTATCCTTTTGTTACACGAATTTCTATACTTTTGAAGCTCGTGATCTATTTCCGCCATCGCATCGTTCATATCGCTTCTGTCTAACATATCTTCTCACAGTTTTGGAGAACTGGGCGAAATAGTTGGATTTGTTACTTGGATTTGCTAAAGATTTTGATGGAGTCAATCAGAATCTGCGTGTACACAAACTGATGCATTTATGAATCTTTGATAAACTCCTCTCGTGGCTGTAGGGCTACCTTTCACAACGCCAAGCAATACTTTGTGTCAACGGAGTATTTTTTAATCAATATTAACCCACAAGTATAGTGCCACGTGGGTCTGTGCTAGGGCCGGTTCTTTTCTGCTATAAATTAAACATTTTCCCCCACTCGTAACATCAAAAATGGTTCTGCCCATGGATGATATAAAATTTGGGGGCGATTCAGTTCCGCTGTAAATTAAGAGAAACTGTAAAGGGATTTGGACACCGAGTTACCTTGGGCGGCTGCAAATGATATGACATTTAACACACGAAAAAGCAAGATCATCCACATGGACAAGAAAGTTCTTTAGACATATCGATTGAGAACTGAAAGGTCGGCATGGATCTCTGTGGAAAAATCCCTTGGAGTGTGGATTAGGGGAAAACCCGAAGAGCACAATTCACTGTCAGAAAGTATACCGACAGCACTGTAGATAGTTGCATATATTTCGAAAATTGTTTACAAAATTCTAGCTAGTAATTTTACCAAAGATATTTGACGCCTACTTTCTTTCAAAGACTGGATATGTGGTAAATGTCTGATCCCCTTGGCTGCGGAAATGTAGCCCTTTACGATAAAAGTTATCACATAGTGATAAAGCTAGTGAGGGGTCTTTGCAATGCCGGTACACCAAAGGATTGTTACATATTGGTCTATATGACTCTTCCCAAAGCAGGACACGTCGCGATTTTATTTTCACCAATAAAATGTTGCCTACGGAAGGACATGTACTTAGTAATATTACATATTGATTGCCGGCGCAATTTCTTGTCATGCCTGCTATCTATTTTGGAAGTCACTAGCTCACCATGCGGTAGACTCTCCTTGAATGTGGATTTTTAAAACAAAAGCGGATCTACTTATGGAATAGAAAGTCATTCGTGAACCGTACATTTTATATACTCGCAACATACTATATTCCCAAAGTGGTGTAATGCTCACATTCCCCGAAATTACACTCCACTACCGGTTTCTGGCTGTTTGACGTCATCAGGTGGAGATAGTAAGATCAGGTTCAGTGAGCCTTGAAACAGTGGATAAATGGTAAACAAGGTTATACTTGTATGCCCACTGTTATATAGGGTTCGTACAACGAACCACGATGTTCAGACACAGAATCACATAGTGATTCGTGGTCAAGCACCTAAGGCGCTTATGGATGACTAAAGTGATGTGTTGCTCATATCCCCCGAAATTACACTCCACTACCGGTTTCTGGCTGTTTGCCGTCATCAGGTGGAGACAGTAAGATCAGATTCAGTGAGCAAAACCTCATTTTGGTCATCCATAAGCGCCTTGAGTGCTTGACCACGAATCACTATGTGATTCTGTGTTTGAACATCGTGGTTCGTTGTACGAACCCTATGCAACAGTTGCATTCAAGTATAAACTTGTATACTATATTCCCATTTTAATCATATCTTGATACTGTGGTGTTTCCAAGCGTTCATTTTTTAAACCGTAAATCGTTGAATCTGTGCATCCACAACGACCCAATGAAAGGCTTTCTGCAGCACTGTGAAGTTGAGTGGAACCAATGCCAAGACGAGAACCCACGGGAGCAACATAGGCCAGCCGGATGAACAAGGTTGCCTTGCTATAAGCTACGCTAATGAGTTTATTTCGTCTGAACAATGAACAATGAACACTACATATTGAAGAAAGTTTGGAGTCCATCTATTCTAATGTAATTTAACACGAGCTAGATATTGGAATGCGGTAATTTTAAGACAAGGTTTTGCCATTATCCCATCTTACCTAAGCAATTCACGATTTAAGATTCTGTAGTCAAACATGAGATGCATTCCGGAAAATCAATGTCCAAACTAAATCTACAACATTTTACGCAAAGAGACATACGGAGTGACCTTTTGGTTAGGCCCTAGTGGTGTTTTCTGACGACTGCATTCTAACGACGGCTTTGTAATAGGAACCCCCTCGTCTTGACTCACTGAACAAAGCTCGTATTCTTTTCCGGAGTGACGGCGTTGTGCAGTACAATCAAGTTTGAAGAAATAGGAGAAATGGAAATCGAGAAAAGGACAGTACTGTTGGTCACTGTCTGTTGATGTTCTTGTCTCCGATATCTTATTGTTAGTTGCTTCGCGCCATTTGATTTTTTTGAAACTGGTCGATGTCACTGGCCGGACGGCAAAGGTTAATCAATTTACACGTGACGCTGATTGACTTTTGAATCGTGTGTTGGCGAAGGATAGAGTAAATAGAAGTGTGTGTGTATAGCCGGATTGTACCAATTATGTCGGCGAAGTGCCGCCTAATCCGACTGACCTCATGTGATTTGAGACCTCTAAATAGGAATTCAAGCTTATAGGTCTTTTACAACGTGATGACATTGACAAAGACCTCAATAAATACTACTACTTATATGATCACGTTCAATAACACCATTCTAAAGCCTTGTAAATTCGCCAGGGCATCAAACATTTCGCTTTTATTATGATGTGCGATTTGATGAAGAAAAGAATACCTAAAACAAGATTTTAGGGCGAAATCAGAAAATTATATATAGCTGGACGAACGTGAATTATCGTTTGCTATTATTTCTCCCAGCCGTTTAATTATGAGACATAGCGCAATGCGTCATATCCAAACTTGGGGAGAATGGATGCTGCTTTCTTTTGTGGAGCGAACCGCACGCCTACACCGCGAGAACCGTACCGATCGATTAAGTATTGTGAGTCGCAGCACGCGTTTAAGAAAGCAGCGATTCTCCCAAATCTGGTTTTCTAGCCATGTGCTCACAATGCGCTAACGATGTGCATAAAAGGTCGACATTGACGACAAGAAATCTACAACTGCCTTCATTCAAACAATACTCGTCATATCTAAAAACAATCCCGTTAGCATGCAAAGACATTGATTTTGATGAGCAGCGTGATTCAAGGTTCAAATGGACTTGGCAGCCTCGCAGCAATAACAGTCAGTTTAGGCCAATTCATCATTCCTCCTATCTGGGTTCTAGTATAGGTGATAGCTTCTCGCAAGGCACTTATTTCAAATATGCATTCCTGGAGCATAATGAGTTCGTCCTGTTAAATTTCTCATGCTAGGTCCAAGCGTAAACGCATTTCATAAACTCATGTTCGTACATCATGCGTTTGTACGGACTACTCCACTGCATAACAATGAAACGCGTACCACAAATCCGCAAGCGGAAAGTGCTGCAATCGTACTTCGAGTATAAACGAATAAATGGCGTTTGAAAATAAACTGGATAGTAAAGCAGTGGATAAATGATGTACTTTAGATCTGCTCGGCATGACATTATACTTCACTTTACTTCGATGGCTTAGCCTACGCTTGCAGAGTCATTGGTGCAAAAAGATGGAAATTTTAATCCAAAGGCTAATCACCAGGCGTATGGCATCCACAAATTTCAGTTTAGGTGGTTGAATGTGAACTTGCGCCGTGGGAAGATCCTGTTATCAGCTCAACAGTTTTGGTGAAAAGTGTCAATCACTAGATATTATTGTATGGTTGTGTCAAATGCTTAACGGATATAAAATTGGCACAAAACAAACGTGTCTGGCCCAGCTGATGCTCTCTCTCTACAGGTTTTTATTTTAGATTAGAATGTATAGAAATACAAGTCCATTGATAGAATTTATACGGTGGTGGAGTTCAGTTGGAAGACGTCAACACGCGTCGAATTAGCTCATCTACTTCAGAAACGATGTGATTGCAGGAACAGGACGATCTCGTCTTACGAGAAATCGGAATATGGTATATGGTATGTTATGAAAGCAAAAGCCTGATCCAGGCAAAGTGCCGCACAGTCAGAGACTGCACGTGGGCTAAGATACTATCAGGTTGCCCAGGCCTAGACAGATATGAGGGGGGATATTTCTCCCATTTCTATTTCTATTTCGGTAAATCTGAAGGTCAAACGGCATTCAGGAGTTATCGAGCTCCGAGCGATTTGTTCACATATATTTGCTGTTTATGAAACTGCAAGACCCTGTGTGATTTAAACAGAATATAACGGGTTGAATCATAAAATGAAACGCAACACATGCTATGTTGCATCGTCTGTTACGTGCACCTTATCGAGATATCGCCTTCATATGTTCTCGAAATCATATCCAATGTAATTCAATTTTGACTAAACGTTCTGCGCCCTTGAAGCAACTTTCCTCCGGCCTGACTAAATATGCCTTTGCCAAATAAACTGCACGTCAATTTATTCAATAGTCCTGCGTCTTTGTATTTTCTTTCCATCATGAAAATTTCCATGTATCTGCCCGCATATCGATCTGAAACACCTGTTAGAACTTGTAATTACGTCCGTCTGGCACGTGTACCCCATGAGTCACGAGTTCTTTCGAACGATTTTCTGGGTCAATATCGATCATTTTGTCGCTAGAAAACGTGCCGGAGTGAACACATTTGTTAGAGCTAGAGAGTGTTTCTACGATGCATTTCCGTAGAAGCAGAAATTTCATTGTTCCAAAGTTAAAGTTAACCTCACAAAAACATGTTAGCAATTTCCCACTCGCATCGATTTTGCAGATTCACCCACTGATCAAAGCGTTGCATCATAATCGTGGCGTGAATCCCCCAGTGAACCTCGTTCAACCGATCGAGAACGGCAAATACGGTCCTTGTAACCAGATGGATGGGCATCTGCGACAGCTAATCAATATCCTGGTGCATACCAACCTGGCTCAAAATGTAAGTGATCTTTGAATAATACTCATATGTCAACAGGCCAAGGAGCATACCTTAGTGTTGATTATCGATTTTCAAAACTACCGTAAATACCCGTGTATAGGACGATACCATGGATAGGACGCAGTGGATATTTGACCCTAAAAACGATGGAAAAACTGTGTACCTATGTATAGGATGCATCCTAATTTTAGTCCTTAATTTCCATTAATTGTTATAGAAACGGTGATCTTAAGTCAATCACGGTGAACTCCATACAATCGCTATGATCGTCGTGTGTGCTGATTGCTGACTCATTCATCCTGTCAGTCAGCAGATGTCTGTCTAGCCTATGTAGACTATCGTGGAAAGTGCACTTCTCATTCTTGGGCGTCATGTCGAATGATTGGATGACATTTTTAAGGAAAAGTTTCTGCTCTAACGAGAGTCAAATACTACTCTATGATTGGTTGATATTACACTTTCACGATATTACACATCGACAGTATAAATATTCTACCTATTACCTGTGTTTTTAAAGATACAGTTCATTATTACCCTTCAACATGACGAAGACAAAACGACAGAGCTATATTTCAAACTTTAAAATGGAAGTGATCAAGTACGCGAAAGAACACGGGAACCGGGCAGCTGAGCGGCAATTTGGTCTGACTGAATGCGTGATAAGAAAATGGAGAAAAGCCGAAAGTACCATTAAAGAAATGCGAAAGGTGAAGAGGGCGAACAGAGGCTCGAAGGCTCACCGCCCTAACATGGAAAAGGCTCTCATTAAATGGATTCAAGTTACTCGTCGAGACTGTCTGGGTGTCAGCACCACTACCGTTCGTTTACAGGCACTAAGATTGGCGAAAGAGCAAAGCATTGCAGATTTTAAGGCGTCAATGAACTGGTGCAGGAGATTTTTTGGAAGAAATAACCTATCAATAAGACGAAGAACTAAATTTTTGATATTATGATGAATTCATAATTTTTATAATAAAAGTATCCATAGATAAGACGCGCCTGGGTTTTTAGGGCAACTTATGAGGAAAAAAGTGCGTCCTATACGCGGGTATTTACGGTAATTGGAAGCTAATCACTTGTAAAGCTGGCATGATCAACGTGTTCAACATGTGCACACACGTAGATCGGTTAAATCCAGTAACTCATGCACACCCCACGACCGATTTCATACTGTGTGCACTCATCGGATAAGGACAGTAGGATCAGGATCCGCATGTCTTGAACGAGTAGAGAAAATGTAAAATATTTCTATTCGGTTCACATTTGACAGATAATTGGACAAGTGGATGGTTGGCGAAAAGTGATTAACCTTAATCTAAGAAATTCTCGCCAGCCACCAACATTTTTCGGTTCTTGTGTTGGTGTAGTCCCACTCGATTCAGCGTATATACATATCTAGGAGTTGAATGACGTGCATTTTTGCTGATATTTCATCTTTCACATAGCGTATTCTTGAAAATGTTTTCAATTCAAATGTAGACTGAAAATTCTATGAAAACGTAAGCATATAGTGATCACTGTTCCTCTGCCGTCTAACCTAGCAGAACATTCGCGAAGACTGTCGCTATTTGAAAAATCGTGTCACGTGTCTGGAAGAAGCCAATGCTCGATTGTATGGATTGTTGAAGGAACTGTGTACGACTTCCAACGCGACAACTCAAGAAGCTGTTCAGACAGATTACCAATTGGACAATGACACGAATTTCATTCATAATGATGCAGCCCTGGTTAACGAGACCCCGTCAGAAAAAGAGGAGAAAGAACAGGAACAAGTGCCTGAGAATCTAGTGAGTTTTTGAAATTCTTGGCAAATCTGTTTTTCTGTTTTTCCCCATCTAACTAAACCATTGACACCCATTTCAGTCTTCTTCTGAACCGGAACACGTGAGGAAGGACTACCCATGGCCCGTAATCAATAACACGAATTTGATGCGCACATCTTCCACCCCTTTACTCTCCACGCAAATCGATGAGTGTCCCATGACCTTGAATTATCCTGGCTCCACATGGAGGCTAAAATTCACTGCGGAGAACGATGCGTCCCCACATTCAATCACTCCGACCTCTGAGCTGAGGGATTCCGAAGAACCAAAATGTTCACGTGACGAACGTCACGTGAAATGGTTCTATAAATTCCCTTCACGTGACCTCAGTGCTCGAAGGAGCTCGGTCCCACTGACCTCGGTCGTAGACTTGGTTCCTCACGCATGGCTTCAAATGACCAGTCTACCAACCGCCGGAATTGTAAAGCGTCAACCTGTTGGAACAAGAAGTCATGTGATACTCGGGTCAAGATTTCTACCGTTAGACGTTAACAAACAACCCTCGAAGAAATCAGCTATGCTGACCAGACAAGTCTCTGCCCCGGAAAGAAAGGAGCCGCCATACACTTCGCCGCTTAATCCTATCGAAGAAGTAGATTCCAACACGCAGAGTTTTTACGATCTACAAAGTTCAGATAGCGCACCCCTCAAGGAATCTAACAATGATCGGTCCAGAGATTCCTCCATAGCGGATATGGCTCCTGATCATACGGAACTTGAACATACCAAGGCGATTTTATGCAGGTAAGAACTATTCGCATTGCTAGTAATTTTGTGATCAATGAATTTTCGGAATATTCTGTGGATGTTTTACATAAATCATTTATATGTTCAGATAATTTTCCAAAATATTTATCATTCATAACTCAAATCAAAGAAATCCAAAGGTATATTTTAAACTGTTTTTTATTAACCAGAGACTTGAAATTCCGTTACCTTCATCCTCTTCGATTGATGGCTGAGTTCCTCACCCTGGTATCGGAAAATCCGGGATCAGGAAGACTCAAGCACAGCATGGACTTGGAAAGTTCATTGTATGAGCAAGAAAAACTGCACAAATGCCGTGACGCACAACGCAATCTCCGTTGCAGTGTTTTTAGTGACACTGAGCTGCTGACCGGGAAATTTAACATCACATCTAGAGATGATTCAGCCATTGAAAGCGGAGAAGATGATGACATGCTGAGCTCAAGTGAAGACAGGATGCGGGCGAAGGGTTCGCTTGGATCGAATGCACCTTTGATGGAGCCTGCAGAGTTGGAAGCTGATGTCCAGCATTTGGAATTCAGCTCGATCGAAATTACGGAGGAACCAGACAGTGTCTACACACCGACTAACGAAGATTGCGAAGCGCGTGACAGAGAGAACACCAGTGTGGAACCCGTGGATATCGCGCGAGATACTGTCACAGAGGAAATCACAACAAATTTACCGGTAGGAAGTTAACTTCCGAATGCCATTGAAAAATAACATCAATGTATCATGAGAGAGTGTATGAGTGAATATGGAAAACTCGGAGCGTAGGTAAAAAAATAAAAGATTAGGATAATAGCAATATGTTATCATAGTTTATCTAAAATTTAACCCGGTATCCATTGAACAGTGAATAATTGACTTTGAGTTGCGCATAATGAGCTCTGTGAATGACACGAGCAAGCAAGCCTAGAATACGATTCTGGTTCAATCGACTTTTTGGCAGAAAAATAGTGCGAATATTGACGAGAATACTCGTAGCTCAGGGATTTGATGTTAGGTGTTCTGTGTAGCTGGCATTGTAGCATCAAGACGTTTCGTCAACAAGCTTGATGACAACGTCAGCTTAGCTTCTTCTGATTTTTATACGCCGGCCGTTCGGTTTCTTGCCACGTCATTGGTTCTTCTCACGGTCAAACAGCGCAATTTTCCGTCAATCATTGTTACATACATGCCATCCAATTGAACGTGTTTATTTTACGATTGTGCTGTGGAGCGCCGCGTTTAGAGGAATTCCCGTATGTGGAACTCCACAGCACAGTCCTTAAATCAACACATTCCATTGGATGACATGTGTGTACCAATGAGTAACCGAACTTTGAAACCTGTGACCTTGAGAAAAAACAATGACGACGAAAGAAACCGAACGTATAAAAATCAGAAGACAATACATCTAGCTTGATGACAGAACGTCCTAATGCTACAATGCCAGCTCATCTAATTGAACACAGTACACCAAACAAATCTCACTGAGTTGCTATATGACTAGCTTTCCTTGTCCCTCACAGGATTGGCCAATTTTTTCGGCATGATTCCTGAACCAAGTGCGTCTCCAAACCGTAAATCTTAAGCCCAGTAACCGTTTCGTCTTGATAACTGTTAAGCCAAACCTGAGTAGACTGAGCCCCTTCCGGGTTACATTTAATTCAGTTGTGAAGACCAACACCCGCTCAAACATGACGAGAATTCAACCGTTTCCAGTTTACGAAATGAGTCTGCCTTGGTTGTCTGTCATCCATTAGGCTGCTTCACTGCGGATTGGTCTCAAGTATAGTACGTACCAGCACAATTGGGAAATTGGGAGTTGTATGGCCACAAGCTTGAAATAAAAAGTTATCGCAAATGTATCGTAGGGAGAGAAAGATAATTGCGTCAAATCAATCAAGGCTAAACCGAGTTTCCGCTTCTAACAGTCATTATTTTGATTGCACAGGCTTCCACGACACTCGATGAAGCACTTCACTTCGGCGCTTCTAATCCATAAGTCAATTGCGTCCTGACTTACCCTGATATTAACCTTTCCAACAGTAATTACGTTCGTCCACAAATCACACAACACACGAGAACGCTAATTGGTTACGTCTTTTATTATGCATACGACGAAAAATAAAGCAATTCGCGTTAGCACACCAATGTCCAGCGCCTGCGTTTGTCAGCGGTCATGTTGATATGATTTGTCAATCGATTTTGTATCGATTGCTTTAATTCAAGCCTTCACTACGGTTGGCTCGTTTGACTGACCTTGACGAATTCACTTCAATTTTATTGGTCCAAATGCATACAGCTTTAAAGAAAACCATAGAATAATATGGGCTGCTTACTGAGCAGTTCGTGAATCAAGCAAAACTCAAAGAGGGTGAAACATTGTTTTCGTTTGCAAAATGGGGTGATATATTGTGTCAGGATGTGTAGGTTTGTTCGATGCATGGGTTAAGGGCCTAAAAGGCATCACGATGTTTTGCTTTGGGGAGTTTACAACATAATCAGATAAATTGTTCCATGTAAAACTAAACTCACACAGCAAAAATCCGTCGTCTCCATTTTGATTTGCGAGTGAGGGACAGTCAGATTCATCTAATAACTGTGGAAATTCTAAAGGTGATGTCATTCAAAACGTTTGTGTGTATTTGCTCCTAAACCTGAATTTTTGCGGGTTCGTGATAATGTCATTTGTCGCTTCTTGCTTATTTGTTATGCCGGAGTTTTGTGTTCTGCGTTTTGTGCGAGAACTCGTACTCAGCGCTTTTTTCAAGTGCAATTAACGCCTCTAGTGTCTGATTTACAGATCGAATGTACTATTTCAGTTTCTGAACTGCTGGGTTGAATGAGTTACCTCGCTTGATACGCAGCGAAAGTAAACATCAATACTTATGTTTATATGAGAGAAATTGTTAAATTTTATCACCTTGTTCAATTGGATGATGACAACATGGAAAATCAAATTGCAATATGGCAATTGGTGCAACCACCAGCTTCTTTAATTTATCTAACTTATACCAATGTATCTTACATCATTTGGGAAATGTTAGCGTTATAAACAGCGTAATTGATCCCGGCGAATGTACTGTCTACAAAGAGTTCAACAGATATCAGTTAACTAATGTTTAGAGCCTTTGATATGTGATTGATTTCGACCAAGTACTCTTTTCCTAGTGGGGAATCAGCTAATCCGTGAGTTTATCTAGATGACCATGTAAATGTTTCCCTTTTTTCCTGCAAATTTCAACAGCGTCAAACGATATTTGTTAACTCTAGATTCCATCTTCTTCTTATCAATGACAGAAAATGAGAGTAAAAGCGATTTTACCACCGTCTTGCCATCGGAAAAAGCCCCAGGCGGAACACCCCACACTCTCCGATCACGTGATCAGACTTTGATCGGTCAAGTGTCCAGAAATAAGTGTCAACTTACAGTTCGCACTTTCTAACACTAAATGTCACTTTTGTGGGTGGATGGAAAAAGTACATTCAGGGGAACGTAAACAATATGCGATTATATCGGTGAACTTTTGTGTGTCTCGAGAAAAAATAGGTGTGAGTTTCAAATGGTTGGCTGCCATAAAATGAAGTGGGATTATCGGTGGTTTATGAAAGCGCGCGGGTTTCAAAGTTTTGCGCGAATATCGCGCATATTTAATTTTTGTACTACATTACGGGCAAGCAAAAGAGCAATAATAAGACATGGATTTACTGAGTTCGGTGTTGATCACAACCCTTTTTTGAGCATTGAGGCTAGTTTTAATGAAACAATGATCATTTGGTAACGATGTTTTGATCTTGGATTTGTGTGAAGAATAAGAATATGTGGCTTGATTTGTTTAGAGATATTCTCAGCGACCGGATTAATTTAACCACACAAATTTAAAGAAGTTATTAGAGTAAAGATGGAAGCAAGCACGTCAGGCTCACACAATATGCACACATAAGTTTCGAGTTTGTGTAAGTGTTATCAACATTTCAGTCAAAATCTATTGTTAAAAGAGGCCATTCAAGCTAGTGGTCAAACATTCTGCTGTATAACACACACGGAGATTATTCATACTACCGACATGAAGTCAAATTGATGTCTAGAACGATCGATATGCATTAAGATGATTAATTTGTGGACATCTCGATGTTAAACTCCCGGATAAGTCTTGTGTTCAACTAAAATCCAGTGTTTCTGACGTAGTACTTTTAGTCATGCCTACAAACATACTATTAGATAATAATGTACTGTACATCTTTCGCAGCTTTCTCTTCCACTTTTCGAAACTAGTTACTGTAAAATGACGTAGGATTGTGTACAAATATTATGTCTTATTTAATGAAGTACATAAGAGGTCAGCCATTATTGGGGCCTAGACCATCAAAAACTCATAAATAGTTCGCTCAAATCATCCTGAATATTAATCCAAGTGAGTATTCTAGGTAATTTTTCAACCTTAGCATCACCCAGTGACAAGTGCTTCAAGTGTGTACCATCGTGATCACTTTTGTTAATATTTCGAACGATCGGTTACTCATTAGTAGTAAAAAATATTTCCTTCATCCTGCTTACATTTATTAGTGCAACTTCCTCCGGACAGTAGAATGTGTAAAATACCGATATTCTCAGCTGTTACCCACTTGCCACTTCTTGCTATGCAACCGTATGTATTTCGGGTACATCTCCAAGACATTTGGTTTCTTATTAGTGTTGCAAGATGATGCATGATATCGCCATTTAGAACCTTTTCGTAACATTCGTGTGTCTTACCTCAGTTTATTTGCATTATTCCTTCGAGATTTCTCATTGGTCCGAATGTACAATTCATTTGAAAATGTTGATTAAAGACTTCGTCGGTGAAATATCAGGAGCAGGCTAGATATTTTCCTTACACGAATAGAGCTTAAAAATCTACAGTCTCTTCTGTCGGTGACGCTTTATATAAATTAAATCAATTTATGTATCAGTTGAGATGCTCCAGAAGTAACCTTTAGTAGCTGGAATGTTGGCTATCATGAGAATTTTTCTAAATATCCCTTATTAACGCCTAACATAGCTAATATTTCTATCTGTGAAAACTCAAACTTGTTTCAAGCGAACGGTTTGTTTACATTAAAACTCTATACTATATATATATTAAAAAATTAAAATATGGTCTAAGCAATGTCAAACAAACAGGAGATCAATGCCGCGTGATATTGTGAAGACGTAAAGTGCTAATCACAAGTTTTTCGACCGAACTGCAACCTCCGGCACAACGAAAGAGTAGGTGGCGCCAAAATGACCGACGACGACAATTGTGAAATCGTAAAAATTCAAGTTTTGAGAGGAGAACGGTTCGAGTGTCAACTTCCTATACAACATCAGGAGATGGGAAAAGGTCAGCCGCTTTCGAATGTTATGCAATTCGTCAATGTCGGTCAAACGATCAATGTGTGACGAGGGCTTTAATTGTAACGGTTGAGGCGAAATCGAATGCCAAAACAGGATGAAAGTGACAACTGGTGTAGACATGTTGAGGATTAGATGATGTGCGTAATGCATGTGCTTGACCAACTGGCTTTCTTCAAGGATATCGGATTAACGTTAGACAGATTGACCTTAGTGATAATTTTGGACGCGATCGGCTATTGGATGGGGATTGCGGGGTTGTGTGGTCAATGATGGATCGAGTGCTATCGGATTCTGTGCAAACAGCGTAACGAACGCTAGACAAAATATGCGATTTAGAAATCGCCCTCATCCAACTACAATATTATTTAAACTGACAAATGTATTGTGGTGCTCACATCCCCATCCCTTACACACCACTACCGATTTCTGACTTATTGTCGGCATTATTTGGAGACAGTAAGATCAGGTTCAGTGAGCCTTGAAACAGTGGA
>JACCGJ010001261.1:39615-68942 GCA_013407085.1 Atriophallophorus winterbourni
GAGCAATAATCCCTCTCACGGGGCTCACAGCGATAAGAATTACTCGGCCGCTGTCGACACGGTGTCTAGTCACTTAAACGTCAGACAATTAATCGTCAGACGCTTAATCGCCGATACTTAATTCCTAGACACTTAATTACCAGACCTTTGATCCCCAGGCATTTAACACCCAGTCACTTACTCTTCAGTCACTTAATCCCCAGTTTGATAACTTCTGAAGAATGCAGCATACGTTCAAATGAATTTATTTAGTAGGAGAGTTTTGCAATTGATTTTAGGAACGTCAATCTTTCCGTAGTTGAGTATCGCTGAATTGCACGAGATGTCATACCATGCAACGAAAAATAAGTGAACTAGGGATGAAAGCAGATCATGAGGCAGACGATGATTTACGCCTCATGATTGTGCCGTTGAATGATGTAGTCGACATATCTGAGATTTTAGCCTCAAAGTGAGAGGATGAATGAACTATTATCTTATTTTGAACATACATTTGTTCAAGGTCGACGAATTAAAGGTAGAAGAGAAAACTTTGCACCAGCTATATTTTCACCTGAAACCTGGAATAAGTATGAAGACGCCAAAAGTAGTGTTGCCCGAACGAATAATGTTGTAGAAGACTGGCATCATGCATTACAGTCGCTCTTTTCTTGCCAACATCCCACCACGTGGACATTTCTTAACGGTTTGCGAAAGGATTACCGACAGCATACGGCCTCAGTTCTTCAAGCAAGTGCTGGGGTTCATATCAAACCGAAGAAGTATGCTGAGATATGCGCCAGGATTTCTCGAGCAATTCAGCGATACTCAACTACGGAAAGATTGACGTTCTTAAAATCAATTGCAAAACTCTCCCGCTAAATAAATTCATTTAAACGTAATCTGCATTCTTTAGAAGTTATCAAACTGGGGTTAAGTGACTGAAGATTAAGTGACTAGGGATTAAGTGTCTGACGATTAGGTGTCAGTAAACCGTCGGCACGGTGTCTGCGTGACCTAGTTTCAGCTACCGAGAGCAGTATCTGTTCTACTCGAGCTTGGAAATGGCGCTTTTACTGCGCCTCCATAGTGAGTGATGAATAATAAATTCTTCCAATCTCTTCAGGTCAATTTTAAGAGCTTTCATGTCTCTTTTTCAAACTTATTTACACCGAAAGTGCGGTTTGTTTAGTGGTCTACTTCCTGATTTCAACTATCCATAAAGTATATCCTTTAAATATAACCATTTTCTATTATGTACACCTGAACTAGCCAGCGTAGGTTGTGCTGTCATGCTAGGCTCTTTAGACAAGCTTTAGTAAGCAATTCAGATTTCGTTACTGTGTCGATCCACGATAAGTTCAAGATGATTGGTAAATGGCAAGCATTTAGCCTTTGTTCAAGTGTCACGTGTGGATTGTCCAGGTTTCACTGCCGTATAGTAAAGCATTTAGTACGAACGCGCTGTATACCATCATCTTCGTCTTTACAGTCAGCTTGCGGTTACCCTAAACACGAGAGTTTAATCGGGACAAAATGACAGCTGCTCTACCTAACGGCTTATCAATCTCCGTGTCTAGCGAGAGGTTATCCGCAATGGTTGAACCAAGTTATGTGAAATGATGTACTGGTTAAAGCTGACATTTTTCGATAATAATGGGAGTCGATGCAGTTAATTGGCACAAGATATTGGTATTGTTCTTCTGGAGTGTTGTATAGTACCGTTGACGGGATGTTTATGGACTCCGTGGAACATTGCGAGCAAATAAAACAGAGATAGTAATGTATATTCTCATAGAATATTTCAATAATGTTCTTCTGTGGTACTTGTGATGATGAGCGTTGTGTGATAATGTATAACAGAATACAATCAAAAGTGTGGTCCTTAATTTCCCCAGTAGAATTACCCCTGAAAATTCTAAGTTTGGCTTACGAGACTGCATGTAATCATTAAAATAATCGTTTCGTTTGCCTTCACGGGAAATCAATAAATGTGATACCTGACGATATTTCTGTATGAAGCTAGCACTGAACTCCATTGGAAGTCATTGCCGATATGCCATCTTCCTCTATGGTTGGCCGCGACAACGCGTCGGGCAGCTTGTTATCCGCCCCCTTTATATTCTCAATGAGAAGGTTAAACGCTTGCAAGTGGTGGTCCCTCACGCAAAACTTAACCTGATGTCTTTTTAGCATAATCCATTCCAGGGGATTTTGGTTTGACTTTACGCGAATGTTTCAGCAAATAAGAGAGCTATCCGTTTCCAAAGTGTCGAAACGATGGTCAAACCTTCTTTCTCCGTTCAGTGTCTGCTGGCAAACTCAAAAATTCCAACAGGCCGCAACAGTGTACCCATTGCCTGATAACTCGCATCAATAACAATAGTAATCGCTTGTTCTCGTTTCGGTATACTCCGGCAATACGGCAATCTACTTTTATTAAGGATCTTTACGATTCTGCATGTCATTTCCGCCCAATTGTTTAGCGGCTACGTTTGTTTTTGAAACCGTTCGTAGCAATTTTAATTCATAACCAAAACATCTTAAAAGTGATCTTAGTTGTCTGTTCAAGTACGACTATGGCAAGTTTCCACTCGTTATTGCTTTCTCTTGAAAAGATTTAACTTCCACACTTTCATCACGTTAGCCACGCAAAAGATTTTTCCAAGCAAGTTAACTTTTCTTGCTGTTTTGCTTTTTATTCTACATAAAAGAATCCTTCATAAAATCACTTTAAACTAATCTACGTGCTAAAACAATTTGTCTAATAGGATGACATATTCTCCATAGATGATTGCCCGTTTGAGACCGTTCAATAATCCCTGCAACAAGTGCCAAAACCTTGTTGGTTCCCTACAGTGACCAAATGACCTTGAGACCGTTTCACCCTCAAGTTAGCCTCATTACTGGTCGCGCTTGCTTTCATTATTGCAGTAACTTATCATTTTATAACGGTCCCTCGTATTTTATTTTCATCTAATTGCAACTTTAGTGGCAGGCGTAACGTAGTGTCATATACATGATCGATTTTTTATACAGTGATAGGACAGATAAGACTTAAATTCGGGTAAATTGTGGCCGCTTTTAGTTAACCGATTTTGTAATTTTCAGGTTATCAACACCGCGCTTAACCGAAGAAGAAGAAGACAACAAGATCAGTATACACGAGGGATTTGAAAATGTCTCGATTTTCATGATCTGCTCAAAATTTATGATTTAATTTTGATTGAGGACTGAAAACACGTGTCAAAATTGGACTTGCGCTGAAGAACAGAACCACGAATAATTCAATGGGCGCGTAGCGTTCGTTCCATAAATTAAGAGTTTTAGAATCAGTATTATTTGGCGGTTTGATTTGACCTCGAAGATTCAAGAAGTTCTCTCATTCGACGGATTCACCTTGAATAAACCAGACAAGTGGACTGAGACGAAGCAACGAAACAGTTGACTTAAATTGAAGTAATATTACGTAATCTAGTAATTATAATTTAATGAACACTTAAACTCTCTACTAGAGGCAAAATAAGATGGACTCCGTACAGTTTGTCGGCGTGATTCGGCATGCTGATTCTAAAATTTATTCCGAACAATTCACTATTTTGTGGAACAATAAACAAAAGATTGTTAATTTATTATGTATTCCGAGTACGGTTTGTATCTTGTAGAGGGCTCGAGTCCTACCTCCTACAAATATATAATCACTGTGATGAGCTCCAGCAAACTTAAAAGCGAGTCTAGTCCTTCCAGTGCCGAAAGTCGTGATCAACTTATCGGTATATTACCAAATCTGCTATAGATGAATATTCACAAACAATACGACTTTGTTGAAGACTTAAAAAAATCTCATTGTAATTTTTCAACCAGCTGTGCTGTAGATTTTTTGTTAATAGAATATAACCGTTAAGCTTGAGTTGTTAGATTTCGTTTTGCATATTTCACGATGGTCGCAGTCCAACTATCCACATCCTAAATCGCTACGACAGTCAATCGTTCACATAGCTATTAAAAATAAGTTCAGCTTTCGAGTTTCTTCTCCTTTGCATGAAGTAAATTAACAAGAAGCTTACACAAATTTTCAGCCACAAAAATGCATGGGGAAAGTTTAACGGACGAAATGGTACGTGGATCGATTTAAATTGCAAACACTATTTTGACATCCGATTAAGCCTTGCTCCCGTCTACTAGCGTCATTTAAATACATCGTCCGATGTAATGCGAAAAACAAATTTCCGGTCTGCATGATTTTTTAACGTCATGTTGGTTCCGTGTTCAAGATTGAAGAGGATTCAAAAATTTTATGTTGACAAAAAGCACATAGCTGTACAATTACCATAGTAAATATTCGTCTATGAAAAGAAATGAAACCTAATCGTGTAATTTCACGCATAGTCCAGTTGAATAATTACCACAAGTTAATCCGCAGGTGTTCATGTTTGATATATATCTTCAGTTTAACATATAAAAAATGCTCAGAATTTAAAACCTGCCTGGAGTGAAATATCTTTTGTTCATATAGAAAACATTAGTAAAACCAACAAAGTTCATAGCTAACTAAAAATATATAAAATTCGTTAAAAAAATGTTTACATTTGCACGGTCAATTCAAAGCCCGCTTAAAAAAGAAGGGGCGAGATATAGACGTCTTAAAATGGTTGTATTTTGAGCAGGTCTAACAGGATTGCTACATTTTTCCATTGAGCAAAACGCTTCACGCATCAACTTCAAGTGGACTTTTGTCTAGATTGCCGGTAGTCGTTGTGTAGTTGTGAACAAAGTGCAAATTATATGGAGATAGCGATATCGGAATATAACAAACGAGAAATTTCATTGTTGATTAAGTATATTTGATAAAAATAGCATTACTGCAAGTGTAGCAACACGTTTTCAAAACGTGAACCGTTCTATTCTAATGATGCATGAATGTTTCACAGCTTGGTAGTTTATATCACGAACTATCATTGATCTGTTACGTTTACCTACCAATAACTTCAGAGTCTATCCTGATAATCCGTAAACCGTTTGTTGACTTAAGATGAAGGACACCACCCAAGCACAAATCAGTATTTTTTCTCTAAATTTTTATTTAGTGACAGAGATACACTTTAAGTGGACAGCGTAAGTTGAAGAGAACCAAAACTCACAAAAACAGCAGTGCACAAACCATAATGGGTTCACGTGTGCAGTATTGTATGCTAGAATTTTTAAACAAAACGGATGAAAGACACACGTGCACAAACAGTGATGTATAAAGCAAAGAAACAAATACGCGCGCTTTTGGTGTCTTAATAGGAAATTAATCATCCATTTGGAACTCAATTGCTCCAACCATGCATATTGGCAATTGAAATGCATATTAGATTAAATGCATACTTGCCGGAATTCTTAGAATTTATTTCAATTATTTGGCAACTAAGCATGAATCAAAATATCTCAACAACATTAAGCTTTGTTTTGATTTGCTCTAAATAATCTTATACTTCACAAATAACACCTATGTCTCTTATTTATTTTTCTGGTTTTCTATGAAATTATCTCCGGAACCGTGCATCGTTTCTACTCATGAGTAGTTAAAATATGTGAACATTTAGTTGTGCAGTAGTTAATTTTCAGGCAAAAAACATTTTTATGAAGTGAAAATTTTCTCTGCTGTCAAGTCTTGGTACGTGTCATCATCTACTGTGCAGTAGTCGTCTGATGATCTAGAATAATCATACATCATGTGACAGGATCAGACCACCTTGAAATGCACGTCGACATAAATCACTGTGATCGATTAGACGTTAGCGATTCCGGAGCATAAAATTTCACACTATTAAGAGATTTTTTCAGTAATGTGATTTAATCGCTCAAATCCACAGAACCATGTCCGTGCTTCTGGAATTGTATCGTGTATCATGAATAGATGTTTTATTGGAGTTGTAATTTCGTACTCATTAGAGTTGGACTAGTTTCCTTCGTTTGAAGACAATTTAGTGGATTATCTTAACTAATTTGCTCACTTTATTAAGTTGGGATAAATGTGAATGATGTGGTAATAAAACTGAAAAATATTATAAACAAGGAGCGCTTGTATGCCACTGTTGTATAAGGCTGGTACGACCAACCTGTTTCAAGCTCATGCGGATCCTGATCTTACTGTCCCTACCTGATGAGTGCAAACAGCACGAAACCGGTCGTGGGGTGTGTGTGACGGAAAAGCATGCAAATGAATAATTTGAAAAATATTATGTTTGAATTCAGCCTGAAGTTTTTCGTATTTCAATTTTAAAAATCATATTGCACATATAATATATAGATCCCTGACAGAGAAATTACAAACACCGGAACACATTGTTTGAAATAAGATTCATGCAGTAAAGCCGGATCCAACGTGAACAATTAAGCAACTATGTGTGATCATTCATTTGATGTCTGCGTCCTAACAAGTGCTTGTTTCCCTGTCTAATTTTACACCAAATCGTCCGTCTAACGACAAGCCTGGTAGATGAATCACTCTTCAGTTGATGAGCTACTGAACTTTTCAAACTTTGTTACCTTTCTGTTTGCTTCGATTCGTGATACCCGGATCATTATCGTGCATGTAAACAACTGCACAATGACTGTTCACGTGTGCTTCGTCAAACGATCGATAATGACACAATGTCGACCGCCCACCTGCACGCCCGCATTTCATGGCAGTTTTAAACCGATCGATTATATGGGGGCATGTGCTTGCGGGTGAACCAAATAACTAGTAATAGTGAATAGGCCAATCAATAATCTCACTCTACAAGGTAAAAGTGAAATCGGAGAACACGCCAATGAATTGACGGCTGTCAATCGATACATGAGTTGTAATCTTCATCCGTTAAAAGGGAGTACTATCTAGTCATTCAGAATCAAGGCGATCTCCTTATATTTTCCACCTGTGGTGATTAATCAGCAACATTAATTACCATTTAACAGGGTTGGTGTCACTAGTTTTTATTTCTCATATACATCAGACGTAGGCATTTCTGTCAGATTTCAAGTATCCAGAATTGCCTGTTAGGAATAACACTGTTTTCAGTGCGTTCGAGTGAAGGTACGTTATTTAGAACAGTAATCAAACTTGCTCTATTCGTCCATTGAAGTTAGACACACAATGAGGTCTTTTCTGATTTTAAGCACTTTGTGCTGTTTCTGGTCCTTTAATTTGAACTAGTGCAAGCATCCATGTTACGCAACAAGGCGTGTTATCATCCTCTCCATTATATGGCAAAGATCCGTGAAACATATGAGAGTGATAGTTGGTCATCCTAAAAGAATACGAATCTATACCTCATCCAAGTACCCGTATACGATTATTGTCAAGCCAACGATCACCATATCGTTATGAATCCGAAAGGTTTTGTGGGTGAGCTATGTGGTCTACTACGTTTTCAAATACACATCAATCGTTTTTTATCTCCGAGCTCATTTTCGCTTAATCAACTTGTATTCTCACTGTGTGCAAACATTCTCATACCATGAGTGCGAGCCTGAAATCTAGGGCAAAAATAAAGTTGTACGATATGGGATAAGTAATATGAACTTGGTTGACGCTGAGCAAACCCTCATTCCATTCGATAGCCTACGGTTAATATGCGCGTTTCATCGACGATTGAACCAACATATATAACATATCATGAGCTTCATCAAACATGACCAGTATCTCTTATTAAGCTACTCGACCCACACTGCACACAATTTCCGAACAATATTTTAGAGTTTCATTAGTGTTATAAAAACGGACGCTTCAGCGTTTGTATCTTTCTGTTTGTTCACGTGACATTGATCGACGAATTGGGCGGCCATGAATGACATGTCATTCAACATACAGAAATGTAAGAATGGCAAGAATGTTCCTTGGACATATCGATTGGGTACTGAAAACCTAGCATGGAGCCCGTTAGAAAAAGATCTTGGAGTGTGGATTAGCGGGAACCTGAAGAGCACAGCGCACTGTCAGAACATATATCGACGAGCAAACAGATTGTTAGGTATCTTTCGAAGAAAATTTGGAAGATTCTCTCTGGTAACGTTACCAAGGATAATGAATGTCTACCTTCGCCCTACGATGGAGTATGCGGTCGAGGTCTGGACTCCTTGGCTGCGAAAAGACATTGCTCTCCTCGATAAAATCTATCAGGGCAACAAAGTTAGTGATGGGTCTTCGCAATGTTCCGTACACCGAAAGATTGCGACGTCTGGGTCTATGCGATTTTACCCAAAGGAGGATACGACGCGATATTATTCTGACTTATAGAATTGTGTCTACCGAAGGACATCCACTAAAACACTTGCTTGATGTGTGTGATGGGAAAGTGACACGCGGACATTCCTTATCCCTTTACGTCCCAAGTTCCCGTATTGACTGTCGGCGCCATTTTTTCGCCATACGTGCTATATTTCTTTGGAATTCCCTGCCCCAAAATGTGGTGGACTCTCCTTGCCTGGCGGCGTTTAAAGTGAAATTGGACTTACATATGCAAAAGAATAACATTCGTGAGCCTTACATTTGATATTCTCTATTGCTTTTATACTATTGTATTTTTCATGTTTTATTAATAGCGTAATCCTGTGGTGTTGTAAAGTATTAACTTTTTTAACCATAAATCTTTGAATTTGAATTTGAATTTGACCAGTTGCTGAATCATCGGTTGTCTTCGAGGTAAATTTCTGTAATTTTTGGTTTCTCGTACGAATTTATACGCGGCGCTAGTTTATTGATCCACTTGGGGAGACATGCAGGCTAGAGGTCGAAACATCACATCACCTGACGATTTTCTTTTGTGTATATCATTGCATTCCTTTCAACTAATAATTACAACCAAAGTTATACTTTGAAGTCGCTGTTGTACTGCTAACATTCCTCCATACTTACACCTCACTACCGCTGTCGAGCAGTTTTCCATCATCAGGTGGAGAGAACAAGTTAAGTTTGAGTTTCAGAATGTCTATGGAGGAATTTAAAGGTGTGTGCAAGACAATGTGAAGCAGAATAAAACATTCCAATGTCTTTTTAGCGAAACATTTCTTACGCATGTATTTTAAAGCTTGATGAGAAAAACCAAAAGGAATCCCTTTTCTTTCATCAATGTGAAGCCGTTTACAATCGCTCCTCTCGTTGGCAAACAAGCGGAACTTTTTTGACAACATCAAGTTGCAATAAACAGGCGTCACATTTGGCAAGATTTTAACGGAGTGGAGATGTAATGCAAAGAAATTTGAGTGCAATCAGTCAGAGTAGTTATTGGTCTGACGAAGCTTCTGTGTCAGAAGTGAAACGTTACCAAAACTACTCTAACCGATTGAACTCAAATTTCTTTGCATTACGAATACACGATCAGTCCCAAACATATTCCAATCGATTGCGGAGTGGAGATGCCTTCCATTTAAATTCAATCCTTATTGATCGAAATTCGCAAGTTTCCCGCCTAATTTACTTCCAGGTAACGCACTGATATAGTGGTAATATGGTAGATGAATGTGACTGGTAATCCAACGAAATTTGTATAATCGGGATGCAGTTTTGAAACCGAATTTCCCGTCATACACAGGTCATACACAATAGTGAACTGAGAAAAAATAAAACAATGTACTGCTCACAAATATGATTACACGATATCCCCTACGCGGCATTTACACTACTTACACTCGTGTCGATGCAGATTTGTTGGAAATCGAATTCTCACGTATCTTTGTGTACCGTAGACAGGATTCCAACGCTCAACTATAATTCTCAAAACTTAAAATAGTCATTTTAAATTATCCCACAAATCCTGTCTCGTTTGAAGTCGCACAATGACAGCACGCGACGGGAAATCAATAATTCAAGTAAAACTTGGTTTATCGATCGAGCGAGACGTAAACACGGCGTCATCGGTAGTGTGGGATGCCAATTAGTCGATAAAGTGATGTCGATTAGTAAGACAGAACGAGAGAGAGAATGAGTGTTAAATTTAAACAAAAGCGCTTTAGGTATTGTTAGGGGACCGAATTTGGATTTTTTAAGATGTGCTTTCTGTTTGTTTTAGCTAGCTTGGACTGACGCAGCATGTTTGAAAAGAACATTTCATACACAGTTAATCTAATCGATAGATTCTAAGCAATTTTTCCAATGGGTTTCAAACCAAAACAGCGTTTTCATTTCTTACAAGCAAACGTGAAAGAAAAGGCGGCTAAATTGCTTTGCTCTAACGTGAAATTATGGTACGACAGTAAACTGTGCCACAGCAATTTCTGCTGCAACTATTTTCAGGATGATTGAGAATTTGTAATTTAATTGATTCTCCCAAAATTGCGATACGAATTAAAAACAAGGTACAATGAAATAGGTTGTTCTTGGCAGTTCTCATGAAGCTACCTGAAGAAGAGACTAGCTATAAAATTGGTAAAGATGCTTGTCGAGAACTTAACTGTGGTATTCCATCTCGTTGTTTGAAGTATCGCGCTAGCCGATTCGTTTTAATTAAATCAGAACGAACTTAGAAGGATTTTCACAAATTGACCGCCAAAATGGTCTGCTGACCACGTTCAGTTTCGTTTTGAACCAACGGTTAAACTCTTGATGGAATCGGATTAAATACAGGACAAAGTACAACTGATAACGACATTGAACTGACAAAAAATTGTGAAAATTTGTAAAAATTGTAACAAAATTTGTGAACACAGCTCCTCGGTCCCAACAAGAAGAATGGGTTCGCTAACTAACGAATTACAAACACCGAACCCTGTGAGCACGGGAGCTTAACAGCCTCTACAACGCATTTCCAGGAAAATATGGAAACTGCTTCACAAACAGTGAGCTTGAAGCCACAAAAACTCAAACATGGAGGAAGAGATCCCTCTTTGTCCATGGTGCGCTGATATAGTAACACCCTGTATGTGGGACGTCTATATTCTTATATTATTATATTACACAAAGTCTTTACAGACGATTTGTGTGCCAACAAGTATACCATGAAGAGGGTACATGATGAAAGAAAATGTAGGTTCCATGGTTCTTGTTGAAGGCGACATACTACCCGGTTGCCAAGGCCGAAGTAGGGGGTTGGCTTAGGGGACCCCACCCGGAGCCTTTGACTCAAAAGTCTACCCGCAAGGCAGCGGTTTTTTTCCTTCACGAGAGCCGGTGACCATTTTGAGGGTTCTTGCGCCTCTCTTGAAGTGCCTCGGCGATTGTTCGAGTACGCCTCTCTAGCCTTTGCACGACCAGGTGCAACCTGCAAGGCAGCAAGGATTTTTCCTCAGGGTTCACTCCCGAAGCCTTTCCCGCAATCGGGTATGCCGCAAGGCAGCGGAGGTTTGGAATAAGGGTTTTCCTTCCCTTAGATGGACTGCCCTTCCAGGCTGACGAGCTCCATCTACCCGGAGCAAACTGGTTTTGAGGCGCCAGTCATCCGCCTTCGCCCCTTCTCCTGTCAGTAGAAGCAGTTCCGCCACGTGCAGGCCAGGAGCTGGGCTTTGGTTGTCAGAGGCTGTTTGAGACGCACGCCATATGGGAGCATTTTATAGACAGTGGGAGCTCATCCCCACTGCCGCCCCCGGCTGTGACAACCTTGGGACAACCTTGGACTGTCTATAGGATCTATCCCGTTCAGCAGAATTCGTTGCATTGGCGAGTGAACTTTAGACGTTTACTTTTCTATCTTATCGCAGACCACAATACAAAGGATCGAACAGAATGTATTTTACAGTATTCTTGTTGTAATGTTTCTTTCCGCGTTTTAGCCAACACACATAAGGCTTTCTATATCTCGCAAAAAGTAATTTTACATCTCGTATATCTTTGCGCATTTTGATAAATAAAATAAGATTTCAGACAATAGCTCCTCACAGTAAAGTTTAAAAGTCCGCTAACCATTTCAGTAGAAGAATCGAGATTTTATGGTGAAAAAAGCAATCGCTCACAGTTATAAAAATACAGAGGATGCAATCAAAATTCGATTGAGGTGTTTGGTTTGTGTGGCTTCATACTGGGTCAATATACATAACCGATAGTGAAGTGCTCTTTGATGTAAGCATCCCGTTACCATTTAAAATCAAGGATCGTTGGATGCACCGAAAAGATATGACGTCTACAATCGAGTCTTGATTGCGGAATAACGATACAACTTGAATGACTCCGTGTATTCTTAGGGGAACTGACATTTATCAAACCACGGAAATGGTGATTTTCCATCCGCAGTATTTTATATGTTAGGATCATGTCGCTCCTTACTCTCCTTTGTATAAAATCGGTCAATCCTAGCATGACCACACGCCCTTGGTATGAAATGTGCTGAATCCCATCAACTAGCTTCGTCGCTATGTGGTAAATTTCATACAGCAGTTCGATGTCTTTTCGCAGCCACGGTGCCCAAACTGAGATCATGTATTTTATCGTTGGATAAATGTAAGTATTTATAATGCGCGGAGAGCGTTTTAGGAGAAAACCTCCCAAATATTCGTCTAGAAGCATTTCCAAGGTACTGCTTGCCCTGTTGAAGACCTTCTGGCAATGACTATTCGGTTTCAGGTTATTAGTAATCCAGATAACGAGATCCTTCTCAGCGAGGGTCCAAGTCACGTTTTAATGACCAAGATTACATATACACTTATATTGCCGGCCAGGTTGTAACATTTTACATTTACATATGTTGAAAGGCATCTGATTTAGTTGAGACCAGTGATACAGGTCATCCAAATCCTCTTGCAGCATCAAACAATCTTACATGGATCGTGTTTGCTTCCATATTTTTATGTGATCAGCAAAAAGAACCATCTTGCATCGTATTATTTGCGCGATATCTTTTATGTATAATAAGAAAAGGATACGCCCGAGCACTGAACCTTGAGGGACGCCGCTGGTGACATTGATGCTTATGATAGAACGCCGTCAATGCGGACTCGCACATGCCGATCGGTCCGATAATCCATTATCCACGATAATAAGTTTCCTGTTATCCCTTATTACACTAGCTTTTGAAGAAGCAGGCTGTGGTTGACCTTATCGAATGCTCAATAACCTATCCACTCGATTGAGTCCAAAGTTGGGTTCAATTAGTGTTGAGAAGCAGCAGCAGCAGGACCTTAAAAATCATCAGTGTATCTTGCAAATTCCACACTACTAGTGGCGTCCGACAAGGATGTCCGATTTCTCCGTTTTTGTTCAATTTCGTAATTGATGCTATCATAGAATTATGCAGCGACGGTGCTCCAGCCTTCGGAGTTCACATAATGCCAGACGTCAAGCTTCTCGACTTGGACTATGCTGATGATATAGTTCTGCTCTTCGATTCGTAAAAAGATGCACAGGCTATACTGAACAGGATATCTAGTATTGTGCCCACATTTTGAATGCGTTTTGCACCCTCTAAGTGCAGTGTTCTGCTGCAGGACATCGATATATCAAACAGCACTTTATTACTTGACAATCAGGCGCTTGAAATTGTAGATCGTTTTACGTATCTCGGTTGTTGTATCAATAATTCTGCATCGATAGATGACGAGGTCTCGACACGCATTTCTGAAGCGACCGTAGCATTCCGCAACCTAGGTCACCTCTGGCGACAGAAAGGACTGTCTCTGTTACTCAGTGGTAGAGTCTATAAAGCGACAGTTCGGGCTGTGTTACTATATATATGGAAAACCTGGACCCTACGTAAAGAACACATCCAGCGTCTCAAAGTATTTGACAACCGATGTCTCCGCAACATTCTAGGAGTTAGCTGTTACAAACGCATACGCACCGATGCTCTCCGAAATAAGCTGTTCGGTAGTAATGTTGATATAGAGAAGCAAATCAACCTGCAGAGGTTACGCTGGTTGGGTCACGTTTTACGGATGCCGGACCATCGACTTCCGAAAAGGATTCTTTTTGCGACGCCACATCCAGATTGGCGTAAATCTCGTGGTGGCCAAACCGTCACGTGGCATAGGCAGTTAAAAACCCTTACTAGTAACCTTTCCAAAGTCGGCGCAGCGCGTCTTCCAGGCTGGTGTCCCCGCGATCAGATATCGCAATGACTAGTTACGCTTCAGGATATGTCCAGAAACCGTCTTCAATGGCGGTCTTGCACTAAGCATCTTCTTGCATTGTTTGCCTAATCTTGTATGTTGTCAAGCGGCGTAACGAGAAAAGTTTGTTATGAAACATGACAGTGAAAGCCTCAAGGAAGCTGTCATGCTGATGTCGGTCTACTCGTTCACGAAACTTGTTGAATGCATGTTCCAATCGAGGTGTAAACACCTCATCTCAGTTTGTCTTGCTTACTCTTCTATAGAATCCGTAGCCATTTGAGTCCCACCCTTCCCCATCTTTTAGGATTTTACTTTTTCATGGTTGTGTGGCAGTTATGCATTCGGTACGCGCTACCGGTGTAATGCTGTCTGTGATGATGATGATGATGATGCAAAGTATACGTCTAGCGACAACGACGTCGAGTTGACAACAATTTTCTAAACAAATGTTGCGTAATTTTTGCCGGATGTAGGAAACATGTTGGCAAAATAATTGCGTCGTCGAGAAGGAAACAAGCACAGCATTAATACTAGCTTGAAAAAATGGAACAAAAAATTCTATATTTGCATGCATTTCCATTACACACACTCCACGATCGGCTTCGTGTTGGTTGCTTTTGTCAGGTCCGCACAGTACGATCAGGATCCGCATGCACTCGAAACAGTTGAAGAATCGTAAACAAGTTGCGCTTGTATGCCACTGTTGGATAAGGCTGGTACGACCAACCGTTCCATCCAATCACATGAGGGCACACCATGTAGACTGGGTTCTGAAACAATGACCATAAACAAAAAAAGCGGATTGCATGCCATCTTCATCCACACACACACACCACACGCCAATCGTGGCTGACCCAAAAACTCCACGAAAGTGGGAAGAAGACGACTGGCAGAATGCTTCGTTTTATTTACAACTCCTTTGTATATATATGAACAATTAGCCAATTAGATGAGCGAAATGAAGTCAAGCTACTGAGCCAAGCTACTAAGCTAATGAAGCCAAACTACTATATTGATTCAAATTCAAAAACGATCAATACTTCCAAAACAGTGCGAGGTTTGGCGTGCCTAGATTGAACGACCGACCTTGAACAGTGTGGCACTTGTCAGGTCAGCACAGTAGAATCAGGATCCGCATGAGCTTAAAACAGTGGAAGAATGGTAAGCATGTTGCGCTTGTATGCCACTGTTGGATAGCGCTGGTACGACCAACCTGTTCAATTACATGAGCCCAAACTCATGATCATGAACAAAAAGTTCATTTGCACTCATTTCCATCACACCCCACAACCGGATCAGTGTTGTTTGCATTCATATGGTAGGGACAGGATCTGCATGCGCTTGAAACAGTGTAAGATTTGTAAACAAGTTGCGCTTGTCCTTGCCTGACGAGTGCAAACAGCACGAAACCGGTCGTGGGGTGTGTGAGTGATGGGAATGCATGCACACACGGATTTCCATTCTACCAGATGGCAGTTTTGCAGATCCCAATTTTTCATATAATTCGCTGGCTAACGAATGGTTTAAAAACATCTGCTAAAGCTCGTTTGACCGAGATCGACGGCGGGGCAATACAGCCGCCTCAAAAATGCTTGTCGAAACATCAGCATTTACTGACGCTGTAGTATTGATACAACTACGCAGATATGTGAAACGACCAACAGATTTAACTGCCTCATTTTCAAGTCGTAATACCCATTCAATGCCGATTTATACAGTATGCCAACCGATCAACTAGTCCGCTGGACTTAGACACATCAACCGGTTTCAGGTTGTTCAACAGCGTCAGGTGGAGACAGTAAGATTCAGTCCAATGTCGAATCTATAAACGCTGTAGATTTACACTCTGGAGCAACTGTTGAACAGGGTTGAAGCAGTCAAACTTTGGATGAGCGATCCACATAGACTGGTTCTTTTAGAATTATATTGATCGATGTTGAGACCATCGCTTTCCGAATGAATACATGGAATCATATATCTAGAATAAGGCAGTGCCGCATAAAGAGATAGGTAGTATGTAGAGCTAATAAGCTCTCAGGATACCTGTGAAATAACTGCACCAGCCCGATTCTCGGGTATTGCTCCTTACAGTAAAATGGCACAATTTTTAATACGCTACACAAAACTTTTCAGAAAGTTAAGAATACCTGTCTCGGTTAAATTAAGCGCGTTAATTTAAGGACGGATTTAGTAGCATTCGCATTGAGCTCGAGGCTTCGAGAATCAATATACTAGGCTAATTATCTGAAAATTACTGCATGGATTTTGACACCGATCTACGTGATTCAGTTCAAAGTATCCCGTCACGTAACGGCCACTCAAGATGGATATCGATTTCGATAAAGCAGCAACGGCAAGCGTGACAATAGCTAGTTTCTCTGAGGTTCATGTCAGCATCGCGTACTTTGTTCCTACATTGAAGCCATTGGAAAGGGGGCTTTAACAAAGCGGCCGGCTCTTACCAGTACTCTAAGTATTCGAGTCTACGTATAGCCTATTAAACCGCGATACACAAAGCCAATGGATTTACTACCCAACTGATGGTAAGCAATATAATTACGTGAGCAATTACAAATAAACTGCAATAACGAGAGGACAGACACACTACTCACTTTATTTATCGATCGTTGTGCGTTGTGACGTTTAGGCGACGGTGAAAATAGATTGAAAGATCAATAAACAGTAAAGTGAAATACCTGTGATAAATAGTTTCTAGCAATGTGCAAATCCGTATGGACTTTGTGATATGAATGCAACTTGCTCCGGATTTCTAATATTTTTTGCGACGCACCCAGTTGATGCGTGTTGAACTTTATACAGAGTTGCATAGACAAGAAACAACGTCTTGGTTATCGATTGGAAGTTGGGACTGAAATTTTTGCGGTCCAGTCAATGAACTAACAATATTGGGGCAGGGTTGGTTGGAATCACAGCTAATCAAGAGAGGCTCATCTCGTCGTAGGCAGCCTAGAGGCTCCTACCTTTGAAAACTTTGACCTCACCGGATCACGTGTTAAGCCGGGACCCCAACCATTCCCTGAATAAATCATTCACACGACAGCCGGAGTCATGACTACACATTACTTATTCCCGACTCGAGACTGAACTGTCGAAGGTATTTTTATTCTGTACGCGTATGTTTTACCTGGAACTCCTTACCCTGTAATGTTGCAAATTCACCCAAATTGGATATATTCAAATCGAACTTGGACAAATTCAAACATTGAACCCATATATTCTACACCATTACAGCTTTGAAACCATGCATCGAAGTAAACTATGCATCTTGACTCCATGGGTTTAGATGTGCCATCCAACCGATTAAAAACAGTTTCTGCCATATGGATTTTTACCTGATTCCTGAACTGCTCAGTAAGCAAACAAATCCAGTTTTTACTACCTATGTTATTCTCGATTCCAACATTATTCTGTGGTTTTTGTACAGCTATATGCTTTTTAGACCATTAAATTGAATATTGCGTCTTTCGCACGAACTGTCAGAGGGTACAAACCCACACCAGTTTTGAGTATCCGTAATGACCGTCAAATGTTTATTGGCATTCTTCGAAAAATTAACAGCGGTGAAACATGTCATTTATACGGATTCGTAGTATCGAACTCGGAATCTGGCATCGGAACTTTAACTGCCTGATGTGGGAGAAACAAACAAAGAGCACAATGGACTATTGTGCCAATCACTTTACCGAGTTTCAAGGCTCACTGAATCTATTTCGCCCGTCTAAACTGGATGACCGCAAACAGCCAGAAACCACCTATGAGGTTTAAATTAAGACGTGACTGTTTATAATAGTCTTGATCGCTCCATCAAGAGCAAGCTCATCGCTCAGCGGACCTTGACTGCACCTGAACACACGCACTAACTAATTGAAGGATTGCACTGCATCTATTAATCTCGCCCGTCTAACTTAGTAATGGTCAGGACGCTCGTCTTCTTCGATTTACGTTGACCATGGATGTACATCGCAGGCGCATGACGGTTCCAAGCTCCACAGACTTTCAAATGACTTAACATTCCGATTCGGGAGTGTTAGGAGGGCACCATCCTAACGAATAAAACAAGCAGGATTACCTGATCGATAAAAGTCGCAACGGAGAGAAGTTGTGGCTGGGTAAGCCATGTTGTACCTTGGCAGCAAACCCCATCTGCACTAAGTTCAAATTCAAATTGTCTGACTCGACCATGTGAAACAACATCCGTCGTTCCCATTATGCACCTTCCCACGATTATGGGGTACCCTCACACGTTCACTCTGGTGTTGCCATATAAATACAAACCATGTCCACGGTCCAAACGCACACGCTGGGCGCTTGGACTCTCGATCAACGTTCCATTCCGGCCTTGTTCTGTTTTCCTGACTGTTGGGTTACGAACAACGCATAGATTGATAGAACGCAACGACTGTCTCTGCTGCAACATCGACGATACATCCATCATAACAGGGAGGAACAATCTTTGCCGCAGTACTCGTCGTCAGTTGCATGCTGAGGACGTGAGCTACGTTCAATAGCTGTGAACATTATCTGCTACTCCCAAGCTGGAAGATGTCATCTTACACAAAGAGAGCCATCAAGAGCAAGTTCTTCCCAATTGCTCAGGTAAAAGCCACGTTAACCTGAATCCTATTCGTACTGACAATTTGGTCTGAGGAAACGTGTGCACCAAAAGCGAAACCTTACCGAAACCGGCTCTGATCGATTCGTCGCAAACCTTTTATTCACAACTCTCGGATTGTGATCCTGATATATCGTTTTCAGTGTCAAAGACATTACAGTTCCATTCGAAATCCGAGAACGAATAACGCGTCTACGCCGAAGTTGGCATTATGTGTGAAATCACAAGCCTGACCCATGCAGTCAGACCTGCACGGATGTGCAATTGTGCAGCATTTATGTGCTGTGCTGCTAACATCGTGCTAAGTTGATTGGCCAACGGTAGTGAGCTGCATGCTGAAACACGCTGTAGTCTGACTACCATTTCTATCCCCCCCTCTTATCTGTCAAGGCCTGGGCAACCTGACAGTATTATAGCCCACGTTCAGTCTCTGACTGTGCGGCACTTTGCCTGGATCAGGCTTGTGCTTTCACACACACATGCAGTCAGAAAATGCACGTGGGCCAAAAGATACTGTCAGATGATACCCTCAACCAGCTCAGTATTGATGCCAAATAAATTCAACGCGGAGTAACCTGCACAGTACACGAAGAAGAAGAAGAAAGACACGGATTTGCATTAGCCGCTTCACAGGCATTGAGGACGCTCACGGACCCAAGATGTGTATCCTCTGAAGGCCATGAGCAATGATGACGATCAGTGAATGTACCCATTTCGTGAACCCGTCGTTGACGAAATGTTGATGTTTGTTAAACATATTGTCACTGTAACGAATGTGGTTGAAACAAGCGGTGGCTAGCAGCAGCTTCAGCTAGTCCCGGAAGATTTGACATCACGCGGGAGTTTGATTTCAAACATGGACACACACACACACGCACACAACCTGTTTACGAGTGACCTCGGTCAGTAGCAGATATTATACGATAGCATCCACACCCAAATGACAGATTACCACAAATTAGTTCAATTATCTTCTCACATAGAGACCAGCTGTCAAGAGATACGAAGAAAACATCAAAAGGCGAAACGGATACGAAAGCGCAGAAACGATAGGGGGGAACAATTGGGCCCAAGGAACAACAAAAGAGCTCACGGAGAAGAAAGCAAATTAAATATATAATTTTAGGAAGGATTAATCCGCGGAAAATGAACAAGTTTGATCAAGCAGCAGGGGTGGGAGTGGGGAAACGGAACAGGAATGGACAGTGGTGTCGTCATCTGGCTTCGGTTAAAACCGGAGGGAAGAGAAATTAGCACGGGAACGACCAGTAACGAAGATCAAGCCGAGGTCGGTTGTGGTGATGGTGGTTATGTACAAGTCACCAGTGAGTGGAGAATCGTTTGGGAGAGGATCAGCGGGGGGGCGGAGGGGAATTAGACACAACACGAGAGGGAGAAAGAGAAGCCTACACAGCGACCGAGAAATAGGCAAGCAGGCGATCGGTTTCACGTATAACATGCACATGGAAGGCACGTAAAGCCAAACAGTATCTGGATTGGGTTTTGTGTCCGGGGACAGTTGAATGTTTGCAAAACGGGGGAGGGGATCAGATGAGGGAGCACTTCCAGAACGAACGTCTGTGCCGGCGGGTGTTTATATTTTTCACGTCTTGTTTTGGAGGTCCAAGAGGTTCCTGTGAGAAATAAATTTAAGGAATAGTTGACTAAAGATTGTTCGATCGATACAAAACACACAATGAGGTGAACATAACCAAAGTGATTCAAATAAATGCAAGACTAAAGACATTCGAAGAGGTCAGTGGTTTTAAGGGAACTCGTAGTACTTGATACGTAAGAGGAATACAAGTATGAAGGAAAATAAACCAGACATCTCGGCATCTGCTCCATATGAGCATAGCTCAGAACTCATGTGGGTTAAAATTTGACATTCGCAATTGGAAAGGCAAATTTTTGTAACGGGAGACCAAATTAGTCGCAGGGTGATAAATCCCGTCAATTAGTACAATATCCTTCCTCAGCCATGGTGCCAAGGCTTGGATTGGATATTCTATAACAGGACGTACGTATGTGTTAATTAACCGGGGTAAGGTTTCTCACGTGAAACTTCCGATTGTCCTCTTAAGCAAACCCAAAATACAACAGGCAATGACGTCCTGGTTAAACGACACCCAGATACCGAGATCTTTTTCTGCGCTGGTCCAGACGACATCATGCGTGCCAAGCTGATACATGTGGTGCATAAATTTTCCAAGCCGCAGCATTTTACATCTCGCAGGGCTAAATGGTAACTCGTGTGATTTGGACCAACGAAATAAGGTGCACAGATCCCGTTAATAGTCCTAACACGTATCTATTTTTTTAATATCATCCGCAAACACGATCAAGTTACATCCAATATCCTCAACTATATCGTTCATATACATCATCAAGAACAGAAGAGGCCCAAGCACCGAACTCCACTGATGACGTCTATTTTTCTGGAGAGCGTGCTGCCAACGCGAACTTGGACGTGTCTATCAGTACTTTATATATTTATTCATTTTGCACGGACGTACAGTTGTGCAGTATTTCAGTACTATGCAGGTAACACCGTGCTAAATTGATTTGCCACCAGTAGTAAGCTGAATACGGAAACACGTTAGAGACTCCCCGCCATTTTCCATTCTCTCTCTCTCTCTCATTTCTGTCTAGGCCTGGGTAACCCGACAACATCATAGCCGCATGCAGTCTCTGATTGTATGGCACCGCTGGATCCACGCTTGTGATTTCATACATACATATCCTTTATATACTGAACCTATGCTCATCGAATAGTAAATTGCGTAATAACATGGAAGACCAATGAGCACGTGTAAACAGGCATGGGGATGTCATGTGATAAAGTGAGGTTTTAAAGAGAAATCTTTTAATTGTAGCTGAAACCAACGGTGACATGACGAACACACACAGAGAGACCGCGAAAGCGCGTATTCTTTGCGGATCTGATCACACTAAACCCACACAAACTACACAGGTCATAGAGTGGGTCGTTTGAGAAGTAGCGAGGTAAGCACGTGGTGTGCCAGAACGTTGATCGACATTTCTCGATGTAGGTATGAACACAAGGCGCGGGATTATCTAGCGGACAGTTAGACTACGACGTTATACGCTCAAGTTGATCAGTGCCATACGAATCACCACATGCTGGAACGCCCGACCCGATGACGAGGGAAGTCGAGCATTGATGAATTTTATGCCACGGGAAATTTACTACATGCGAGAACATGTTGCAGTCGCACTGCTGCTACAGTACGTATCTCGGTAGCTGTATCAATAATTCTACATCGTTAGATGATGACGAGGTCTCGGCACGCATTTCTAAAGCGACCGTAGCATTCTGCAGCCTAGGTCACGTCTGGCCTCAGAAACGACTGTCTTTGTTACTCAAGGGTAGAGTCTATAAAGCGAGAGCTGTGTTACTGTATGGGTGCGAAACCTGGACCTTACGTAAAGAACACTTTCTGGGTCTCCAAGTATTTGACAATCGGTGTCTCCGCAACATTCTAGGTGTTAGCTGTTACAATCGTATACGCACCGATGCTCTCCGAAATACGTTGTTGGGTAGTAATGTTGATATAGAGAAACAGATCAACCTGCATAGGTTACGCTGGTTGGGTCATGTTTTACGGATGCCGGACCATCGACTTCCGAAAAGGATTCTTTTTGCGACGCCACATCCTGATTGGCGTAAATCTCGGGGTGGCCAAACCGTCATATGACATAGGCAGTTAAAAACCCTTACTAGTAACCTTCCCAAAGACGGCGCAGCACGTCTCCCAGGCTGGGGTCCCAGCGATCAGATATCGCAATGACTAGTTACGCTTCAGGATATGTCCCGAAACCGTGTTCAATGGCGGTCTGGTACTAAGCATCTTCTTGGAGTGTGTGCATAACCTTGTATGTTGTCAAGCGAAGTGACGAGAAAAGATTGTTATGATGCATGACAGTGAAAGCCGCAAGGAAGCTGCCACGCTGATGTCGCTCTACTCGTTCACGAAACTTGTTTGAATGCATGTTCCATTCTTCCCAGTTTCTTTGTGCTTACTCTTCTATAGAAGCCGTAGCAATTTAAGTCCCACCCTTCCCCATCTTTTAGGATTTTACTTTTTCATGGTTGCGTGGCAGTTAAGCAATCGGTACGTGCTACCGGTGTAATGCTGTCTGTGATGATGATGACTGCTGTTACGCCGTTTGTGAACATGTATAAAGCTGGATACATCAGCCTCACGCCAGGCTTGCGATTTCAAGCATACCGGTGGTAAAAATAGTCAAAGTTTCACATCGTACGACGATGTATTTTTAGTTTGTTTACAGCATGGTGCTCTGAAAACAGACATGTCACATGATTACGTATTTCCATCAAACAAACAGAGACTCATTCGCTCTGATGACTTTGGTTCACAAAAATATCACAAAGTGTAAATTTATGACATCACAAGCCTGGAGGCGATCGAGGCCATTTATAGCAAAGGAACGGAGAATAACAACAGTAGAATAGCCCTTACGTACAGCTTATTAGGAGTGGCAACCCATTTAGCAGCAGGGTGATGACTATGCAATGAGGAAGTACATCACAGTCGCATATCCACACGCGAAAGGATTCCAAACACCGGTCAAGAGAGCCCTTTAGACCGAGACCCAGTAAACGAATAATTCAAAACGAAACTAACGCGACAGCGAGTGGCATCATTCCACCGGACTTAGTGCTTAATCGACTCGACAAAAACGTATTCTAGTCACCAGCAGGCACTGCAAACAAGGCGCAGTATGGTAAGCGATGAGGTATGCATATTTGGGGAAGCAAGCAAGGTGTAACATGCTATCAAGCACCAGGTCCTGTGCTCCCAACACCCGTCAACAAAGGAATACCTGGCGGAAGACCCTCAAGCGTCTAACAGCCCCACTAGCCATCGTGGGAACATCGCGCTTACCCGGGTGGGGTCCGAAGGACCGTGAAGATATGTGGCTGACAACACTAAGTGTGATGGCAAAAGAAAGAAACCAGTGGCGAGAATCCTGCCGTGCTTGTGTTCCCGTTTATCAGGGACCCTCCCTTATTCCAAAAAAGATCAAAAACGGCATGTGTAAACAGACTTCAAATCGGCAAGGGACGAAGGCGAGATCCACGCAACATTTAAGTGGAACAGGATGAGCTTTGTTACGTAGCTGAATGCGCAATACCTCGGAATGTACAAGTAACTACGCCTTAAATTGATCGGCAGCTGGTTATGGACCACATGAAGGTCATGGGCAACCTGACAGTATCTTAGCCCACGTGCAGTCTGCGACTGTGCGGCACTTTGCCTGGATCAGGCTTGTGCTTTCATACATCATACATGAAGGAACACTATGTAATCTCGCGGCCATTGTACCTATTTTCTATCCATATGGAATTAAGCAACCTGAGAATATCTCAACTCAAGGCTAGTCAATGAGAATGTGACACTGCCTGGATCTTGAATAGTGAGTTTATTCGATTGAATGTTAACTGCTTTGTTCATCAGGCCCCATCGACAAAGTAGGAATCATTATGCATACCTGATGTGTAAAAATTCTGTCCAGAGACCGCTTGAACGATGCTTCTCCCTAAGCCATTTGGAATTAAAGCACAATGGTTGAACGTTGAAAGTTTGCCAGAAGGGTTAGAATACGACGGCGTTGTTTGTCAGCCTAATGGTATCCCGAGTTAAGTTGAAGGACTGTATTAGTTCAACCTTGTTATAGTGCAGGCTGAGAGCGTAATCCACCGAAGAAAATTAATTCTTGTACCAGTGAACCAGTGGCTTAGATTTAATCTCCTGCTAGTATACGGTAGCTTGAACGAATGCTATAGGACAGAACACCAGTCAACCAACAAACTGACTGTTTTGGCACGTGAAGGCAGTCGCAGTTCCCTATGATAAGAGAGTAATCCCATCAGAGAAACCTAGAGAGAGAAACCACGTCACGTGGGGCAAGCGAGAGCAGCGCGCGTTGCAGTATGCGATCATCCTCCAACACTCGGATGATGCCAGGCTCGGTGTTGTGGTGTGAAATCGATACGCGTCAGCTGTGTCGCGATTGGAAAGGTCAACAATAGTGTATCTGTGTGTGTGTGCGCACACACACATCAGACCCGTTGTGACTGCAATGTTATGATCATATGCTTTTTCCAACAGTGTGTGTGTGTGTGTGCGTGCTGTTTGCGAGGTGGTTCAACCGTGAAATAGACCGGGGAACACAGTGCGCCAAATCGATGGATTACACTTCAAGCAGGCGATGAAATAACAATTTACTGGCAAGACAACTGGCATAGTCAACGATGGGCCCGTATCACTCTAGAGAAGCGCAATGAGGTAAAGGAGGCGTAAACAGCGACGACTAATACGGTCAAACAGTACCTGACAACCATCACCAGAGGGGACATGAAATGCACGATCGGCACGAAAAAATGCAGCTCATGCAGCACTTGGGAAAAAACCAGTGTATACTCTCTGTTAAAACGCCCATTACTCATACTAAGACCCGACCAGTATTCATCAAGCGACAAAGGCGTCATTTAGTTGGATAAGATTTAGTGAGAAAAATCCACAAAAATCCAATGATGACACCACGACGCGGCGGATGTGACTCGCCGCTCCAAAAGTCACTGCCCCTTGTCCTATCCAAGGACATTGTATGGTGCACAGGCAAAAACTGAAGTCACCAACCAATCAACGGGGTTATCGGGCTCCGAACTGGAAATTCCCAGAAAAGGGCGTATGAACCGCTTCGTCGGTCACCGGCCACCGATAGGTGCGAACCTCTCTCGCTCCACTGCCTTGTGGGTAAAGGCTCGGGGTGGGACCCCCTAAACGAAATCTCCCCTACTTCGGTGTAGCCAACCGGGTAGTATCATGCCTACGTTCAACGATGACGATGATGACAACGCTTTGTACCTCATTGTTTATGTTGAACGGCACCATATCTGTATCAGATTGTGCAAATATAATAAATATAATAATAGTGAGAAAATTCGCAATGATAGGAAACCCTTGATTGCTCAATTGAAATTCGACGTAGGCGTATGACCACGAATCCAGGGTGATTTCCGCGCCTCGATAAAAATCACTGCCACTACCATGGCATGGAAGATAGGCCTTACAAACCCTATCAGTGACAAGCCTTGGGGTAAAATGACTTCTCCAAAACCTGCAGGGACCCTAAACATTAAGATGACAATGCGCATTTGGAGAAAAGACCTTCATTGACTATGAAAGAGGCGCGTTTACAGAGCGGCGATTCGCCCAGTTCTCACTTATGGATGCAAGACGTGGCCTGTGCGAGTGAAGGATATGCGGAAACGAGAGGTTTTCGACCACTGGTGTCTCCGGCTCATCCTCAATGTTCGATGGGATGAGCGAGTAACGAATGGCGAGGTTCGCCACCGTTGTTTTGATGTCCCTCGCCTGAGTTCGATATTACGACAACACCGACTGAGATGGTTCGGCCACATCCGTTGAACTAAACAGGGTGACACTATCGCCGACACCCTGCGCAGAATGGCGTTGTCGTAGCGGAGGACAAGTGAAGACTTGGCTCGCCACCGTGAGATCGGACGTGGAGCTGCTTGGTCTACGATCGGTTTACGGATGGCGCACGTGGGACCGGACCTGGCTTAAAATCTGCGCGGATCTCGCTTCTAACCGCCGAGCGTGGGTGGCTGCAATCCGTCACGTCAACGAAGCCGACTCATCCTCCAGGAGGAGATAGTCGCACAAAAGTAAAAGTAAAGTAAAGTAAAGTAAAGAGGCGGTAGTCGGTTTTGTTCCAAAATAGACACACTCTATGGACAATCGTCCTTTGGGCATGCTGCACAAACACGTATGAAAGCTCTTGACATTGGCTCTACGAGTTGGGAGGACATTGTTACCCTCTGGAGGCACTTTGTAAAGCGTCATCTTGAAGCTGGGGAAGAGCTCCCGGCTGCTGAAAGTAGATCACACAGTCAGGCGTGCAAATGCCGCCGTGTTTCTTCCGAATGGGATTGTTTAGTTATTTGAAACGCACCTCGGAGCATGAAATACTCATGTGCATCCATGGTCCACATCGACTAAAGGGGGAGATAGCGCCCTCATGTAGCCAAGCTCGGAGTATGACTAGTCTTACTTTACTTTGTGCGAATATCTCCTCCTGGAGGGTGAGTCGGCTTCAAAGAAGATTCTTGGGAATTTGGGCACAAAGCGGCGTCCCCAGCACCACTCGGCGTTTGTTCGAGTCAGCTTCTCTAGCCTTTGTACAACCAAGTGCGACCTGCAAGGCAGCAGGGAGTTGCCAGAAAGAGGTGGTCTACCAGACTCTGTTCCAGGTTTTTCCTCAGGTTTTTCTCCCGAAGCCTTTCCCGCGATCGGGTATCCCACAAGGCAGCGGAGGTTTAAAATCAGGGTTTTCCTTCCCTTAGATGAAATGCTCTCCCAGGCTAACGAGCTACATCTGCCGGAAGCAAACTGGTTTTCAGGCGCCAGTCACTCGCCCTCGCCCCTTCTCCTGTTGGTAGAAGCAGTTCCGCCGGGCTCGGAGAGCCACTCGTGTAGGCCAGAAGCTGGACTTGGTTGTCAGAGGCTATTTGAGACGCATGCCATATGGGAGCATTTTATAAACAGTGGGAGCTTATCCCCACTGCCACCCCCGGCTATGACAACCTTTGGAACTAGTCTAGTCAATCATTAGCCATGACATGCAGAAAGAAGATGATGAATGGTGATCCGTCCCCATTTTGACGGTGACGTTCAGGTTGATAGTGCCGCTTTTACAAAAGATGGCGTGATTGTGTCTTCAAAGTTGATCTCCTCGTGTGAACAATCTGTTTCACAGGTGCAGAAAAATACAGTCTGCTTTTCGGCTGGTTCCTAATCCACGGGCATTCTCAATGAGGTAAGCAGGCCGTGGCGAAACGGCACCTCATTGATCGGTCGCTGCCAAGATAGCCAGCCATGAAATGAGACTTAAAAATCTCTCCACCGAGGCAGACACTGAGCTCTACGTTAGTCGAGCCATAGCCTTTAACCGATATATGCTGCTCTCCGTGTTATTTTACGCACAGAAGGGGAATGGAGTGTCCTCTCCATACATCCATGGGCAACATTTACCGAAGGAGGGTAACAACAACAAGTCTGTTGTGAAGTAGAAAGACGAGCAATATAGGTTCAGTCTGTAGAACATTGTCCGCGGAAGTGGAGCGTTCAGATAAAAGCATGTAGACACAAAGTACATGATGGGGAATACCATCTGGGTATCAGCCTGCATAGTGAACCATGACAAAGAGAGATAGCTGAGCATCTAACGATAACAACAACAACTCTGACCAATATCTAGAAAATCATTAGCAAGCCAGTTCTATTTCCCCCTCGTATCTGTCTAGGCCTGGGCAACCTGACAGTAATATCGCCCACGTGCAGTCTCTGACTGTGCGGCACTTTGCCTTGACCAGGCTTGTGCTTTCATACAAGCCAGTTCTGAATGGTATCATACAAAATACACGGGGACGGGAAGAGGAACACTTGGTCTCGGTGAGATATTGATGGGACTAACACGGCGATATACTCAACTCGACAGCAAACAGATCCAGTTGATCAGATAAATAATCATCTACCCACAATTAATTTAATAAGCTGAAGCTCAATCATTAGGTGAATAGATGACCTACGTAAAAAAAAACCACAAACCGCAAAGAATCTTTCATGGTTGTTAATGGGGGCGGCAACTTGGTGTGTCTTAGAATCCCTTGATAGTGGGTTGCAACTAACACCTGCACTTCCACACACACACACACACACCGAGCGAGGGAAAGAAAAGGTGCGACAAGCACGGGAAACCCGACACGTGACTCACCAGTCGTTTCTCCATTTTCTGTTTAATATCCCGTGCAAGCGTTTGGAAGGCCTCCTCTACGCTCGCACCGGATTTGGCACTGGCTTCCATGAAACGGATTGAATTGGCATCGGCCAGCTGGGCAACACGAATGAAAATCGAGGAGAGAATCCGTGCATGACTCGCGTGTGTATTATAAGTTGGTGTACATGGGGGATGGGACAACATAAACAGAATATTACACATAGAATTCTAATAAAAGGAACGGATGTATGGATGTAGTGAGAGCGGTTGGTCTACCTGTGACCCGAGTTCGTGTATCGAAAAGCAGCGGTGTTGTTGTAGAGTTTGAAGCTCGCGGTGGCTCATGACATTGAAAGTCGCGTTGATGTGTCGCTCTTGAACAAACGCATCTTACCGTTGCGCCGAGACTGGACCTTGACGTGGTGCAGCGGCTTGCGTGCCTCGATGATCCATTGAGCTACACTGGGTGATGTCTTCGTGGCATCTTCAGAGTTACTCATACCAGGTTGGTCAATGGTGAGAAGCCAGACAAACACAGTCTCCTTGTCCCTCGCGGACCTTGTATACCAGAAGAGGCGTATGAATCCGCAAGGATCACCGGCTCGACTGGTTGGGATGATGTCGGGAGTCCCTGCTTGGTCTCTACCTCGCGAATGGCTTGGGAACTGTACCTACAGTATCCGGCCCCGATAGGTGCGATCCTTAATCTCGCTCCGCTGCCTTGCGGGTTAGGCTTTCGGGCCAAAGGCTTGAGGTGGGAGTCCTCAAGATGAACTCCCCTACTTCGGCCCGGGCAACCGGGTAGTATCACGCCCACACCCAAAGGGTGGCACGTTTTCATTTTTAAATGATTGTGTAA
>JACCGJ010001262.1:0-36600 GCA_013407085.1 Atriophallophorus winterbourni
TCGTGTAATCCAAATATCGATAATTACTTATGAACCTATCAACTGAGTGATTTCATAAGGACAACAACGTTATTTTTTGTTGTGCGTATGTTAGTCCATTCATGGATTACTTGTTTGATTAGAATTTAACATTTCGGAATTAAACATGTTGATCAATATATCCCTTCGAGAAAAAAAATTCATCATAACCCCGTGGCTTCTGACTATATAACTTAACGTAGCTCATGTACGCATGAGATGTGTGGCCAATGAATAAATTATGATCGGTCACATTTTTATAATATACCTGAATCAGGGTCGTAGACTGAAGCTAAAATAAACGTTTGTTAGTTGAATCACGAAAATTATTGGCATTTTAAATAAATGTCGTATTCAATAATACTTAGGCTGCAAAAATTGCACGATCATCAACCTAAGATTCTGCCCAGCATATAACGCTGGGCAATGGGACGGTATTGACAAATGACTTAAAAATTATTGTTGAATACTGATAAATTCAACTGAGGATAAATTTCATTGAATGGAGACACCATGACTTTGAGCATACATCTGGTATTTTCAACCGTTTACCTTCAGCAATCGAAGAATTTTGAATGCTTTCAACATAGTCGTCACAACGGAGAATTATGTGCTTATTTTTGTAGTAATACCTTTTCACTCAGGATAAGTTATCTCGCCGCTTACATCTCAGTAACACATTCATGATTTTTGGCCACCGAGTGGAAGGAAACAGTATTCGGTATTTTCCTCTATAGGTGGCAAGCGTCACAAGCTCGTGTAAGGTATATATATTTAAAATATTCGCATGAAAATAGCTCCAACTGGAACCTTGAAAATCCGTTTCAGGTTGGTTCACAAGTTATATTTTCAACAATATTAAAAATACTCATTCGCTAACCTTTGATCAAATAATATAGTTTTTGAATGCTTTGTTTTTTGATAAATAAAAAGAAACAGGAGCATTGCTTGTTTCTACGTGGCTATTTGATACTCCGGTCAAATCCTTCATCTAAGCGTATTTCCGACAATATATGAGTGTAGGTTTAGGAAAGAGACCGTAAATTATTCTATAATTCAATTCCTTTCAGCTCAAGGTATAGCAGTTGGCGATAATCTGGCCACTTATTGCACCATTCGATAGATCATTACCTCATCAATCACGTAAAGATTGCGCATTAAATCATTTCTTTGAAAAAATTTCGACCGCGTTTGATATAATTTCCATCAAAAAACAAAACCGATTGGGCAAAGGAGCTTAGTATGTCCAACACACAACCCACACATCATGTTTATGCATATAAAGCAAACTCAACACTATCATGATACAACTCCGTCCCGGGTGTCACATCGATCTGATTTGTCCATCGATTTCGTGTAATGTAGCAAAATTTGAGCAGTCGAGGCGCAGTCGGCTTTAACGAATTCAATATTGTTTGGTTGCAGCTGACGCTGACAATTTCGCAATATTTCCGAATAGTGTTTGTTTTGAAAACTTGTAATGCGATCCTTCTGAAATCCGAACTCTTAACTATTTGCAATGGACGTCGTATCACCTTTCGACATTTCATATATTTGTTTTGAGCCGGGGGGTGGTTCCCTCCATATCATTCGAAAACTCTTGTTTAGCTATAATCCGAAATTTAAATCATTTACAAATTTAACTGAATAACGTAGATCATCTCTTCTGATTTTTTTCTACCGCTTTTACTTTAATAAAAACATAATCTGATGATCAGACATGGCAATTGTTTGAAACTCACTATTTGATTTTCCGAGGATCTTTATTGATAAATACCAATCTGTTGATGTATACAAATGTTGAAAATAAGAATTATTCATTCATCATTAATAAAGATTCATATTGCATTGATTTTCAGCTATTGTTTATTTATATTGAGCATTAACAATCTCACAAATGGAAAGAATACATACGACATAGTATTTGCTACGTCTTCGGATGTGATCAAGTCAATAAGTAGTGATTAGTGCTCCGAATTTTTATATTCCATAATATGCTGAACGACTATTATTTAGCTGTATTGAAAATATTTCCGATGTCGTTTGTGCTAATTGATGAACAAACAGAAATCAGTACATATATTTAGAGAAGAGAAACATGGTAATGTAATAATTTCTTTGCCCATCAAACATAATGAAATAGAAGAATGCATCGTTTGAAGTGTAATTAAAGGTTTATTGTTGTTTTGCTTAGAAAATCCCCACCGTGTGCTAATTGATATTTGTTGTTAATTTTATTTTTCGATATTTATGTGCTGATATTAAAATATAATCCTTATGAAAATTCCCTAAAGGGAAAAAATGAACACCTCAAATTTCCTTGCACATTGTTTTCAGGAATAATTTTTCTTTGTTTGGTGAATAAGTCTTAACAACCTCCTCGTTTTTTTTCGGTTCGCATGTCGAAATCCTTAAACACCTCCGATAGCCATGAGATCACTTGCATCTCTACATATGATCCTATCTTATAATTCAGAATAGGGTGACTATTAAATGAATACCAGATAAATCGAACAAGCATGTAGTTATCATGCTGCTGGCAGGAATGGAATATTAGCTCGGAGTCGATATGTTGCAAATGCTACCAGCTTGTCGGGTTTCGAAATCTTTTTGGGGGCATATCTTGCAAAGCTCTACTTTAAAGAGATCATTACACAATTTTGTATTGCATCTAGTTCTCCATAGGTAGAATATTATACGCAAAATGTGACTATAAAATGTTTGAGATGATCGTGTCAGTAGTTACTGGGTAGAATTTCCTTCTGTCCGATATAACGTATCAATTTATTTCACATATTGCACTGCTTAGTATGCACAAGATGTTATTTTTCATAACCACGTGTAATGCATTACATGATATCGTGGAACCTATGTTTTTGGGACTAGCAATAATCACGAAATAGGAAGCGATTCCTACGAAGGTCCGCTTAGACTGAGTGACGACATTTATATCCAGTTTAAATATCTATGTCAAGCTATATTAATGAATAATGGCAGAAAACAAAGATTGACACATGAAAGTTTGCAAAGCACGAATTAACGCCTGCCGCAAGCCAGCCTGATAGATGTATTTCGAATATTCGTTTATCAAAATTATTTTAAACAAAGGTAAGCTGTAAATTTTTCCTCAAGACCTCAACAAAAGTTTTCGATTTCCACTAATATATTGAGCCAAAATGTATTTAAAGTTACTAACTTTCGTATGTCTCACCATCAGTGAAACCCAGCATAGAATAAGTGGGAAACTTTTAATTTACTCATTAACAGAGTGAACAAATTGTTCATCCAAAAATGATTTCATTACGAAAATGTATATCACGCATGATATAGTTCAACATTAGAATCCTCTAACCACTGAAAAACAGCCGACGTGAATCCTCGGGTTGTCGTTGTAAATCGGTCAGCTGGAAAAAACCTAACTCCATCACAGATAGGTGGAAAATTTGACCTCCATTCTTTATTGTTATAAAAAGCCGGTATTATCCGTGGTCGACAGAATTACTCGGCTCATATGGCTCATAATTGCTAGAAAAACCACACTCATACATTAAGTTGACAAACATAGCCTAGAAGTCTGTTAGCTGCTAAAATGATCTTAATTCGAATTACAGTTGGTCGTGGAATAACAGCTTTGCAAAAGTAAATAAATGCAGGATTATGAATTTCGTTGAAAAAGTAGTGTCAGATAACATAAAATTTCACATCTCCGTGAAAATTGCAATGAAGATCAATATTTGGGTGTCTGAATAAGCTATAGCTCAAAAACCTCATTTGATACTAATACTGTTTCTGAAAGTGCAACACATGTCCTCAATATACTCTATTGATTATTTGTAATATTTTTCTTCCAGACGATCATGAATACATACCTGAGAGCAATAATAATACAAGCTTTTAGTCATGGTTTTTATGGCTCAAGATATATGTAGATATTGAGCAGCGAGTTTATCAACGCTCGACATAAATTGCTTCCTGCACCTGAAACAAATCTTATGCGTAAGGGATATCACAGATTAATCTTTTTGGCTTACACTAACGACGAATCAGAGAAAAAAATTAACCTTGTTTCCAAAATATTGTATAACCTAAACTATCATTCAATGGGATATATTCTCTCGAATGCTCAATTGCAATTCTGGGACCAATGATTAAAATTTTGTTGTAACCATATTCCCTCTCAAACTGTAGTGTTCATTGTCAATTTTATCCGCCTAGGTTTAACTTTGAACTGTTCACATATTACCGATATTCTGTGCACTATTGTATATGCATTGAAACCCAATTTCGTCGAGTTTGTGGTGAAATATCCTTTTGCGAATACATATTTAATCTTTACCTTGTTCATTGTAATGATTACACGGTGTTTCCATAGAACTAATTCTGAAGTTCTTGTTAACTTGAGGTCAGGATTATTGTTTCGATTCACATTTGTAAAGTGTTGTTGGAAAATCGACGAAAACGATAAAGTCGATTTCATGTCATGCTCTGACGTCACGCTAGGACCTACTTTCACGCACGAAAGCGCATTTTAGTGCATTGTTTCGAACAGACCTGAAACCAACTTGTTCACACTTGCTCTATTCAGACTAAGAACATGCTGATGCCATAGGCGAGTTTGTTTTAGATCGCTCTGATCAAAATAGCATTCGACACATGACTCGGGTTCATTGAATATATGTTCTTCATTGCGTTGGTATGAGTGATATTGTAAAATCTAAACAGTTTGTCGACGTCAACAATCGAACTACCTCAAATGGTCATCAGCTATTAGAATTAATGAACATTCAGATTCCTCATTGACAATCACATACACACCGCTCACAGCGTTATGCAGTATTCAGTCAATTGCAAAACTACGGCGTGATCTGCCTTCATGAGGCAACAGCAGTTTATACGCTCACTCGGCGTTGAAGTGAAGCTCCACACAGTGCAACCCAGGTTATCTTCCATGAAAAAACTTTTCTCAAAACATGGGGTCAATCATGATAGCTTCTTTATTTATTTTGCAAACGCATTTAAAGCGCATTTACTGTTCGCCTAAAGATCTGCTCTCTGAGTGTAACTCACCATTCCAGTCATGGAGCAAGCATCGCAGAAAAGTGATTTACTATTGTTTGAAATAATATACCAACATGCAACCAAACTCGTATTATTTTTCCGGAAACTAACGTACGGAGATGTATTGCGAAAACTTATATACCAAGCCCTGTTCAAACAACATTTCTCAGTGGTGTGATACCAGCAAGCAAAATATTATATACCGCACATCATCATTTAAAAAATGTATCCGCATACAATGTGTTACAACATACATGCAGCGACTCGGCGATAATACAAACTCCCAATTTCCGTATCAGAAGCATGGGGTTTTGAGCTGAACCAGTTTAAACGAACTGAGCATTGTATGCGAGTGTGTGAAGAAATTATGATTTCGAGCAGGTTCGTAATGCAGTAAATCATTTTAATCATTTCGACAACACATTCCCATATAACATGATCACATGCATTTCTTAGATCAACAAAAATATTTTATGGCGACATAAGCCGGTCGCGATACTTGTTTTCATGTTGTTTTATTCGGAGAACATGTCGATAGTTGATCTTTTGCTGCAAAATCAACATTGAGTTTCAGAATTAACTCTAGTAGCTTAAAATTTGAACGCTTCTGTGGGATATCAGAAAACGAATTGCTAACCGCATTTGAAGGAAAAATTTCGCTGAGATAGTGCCACTTGCCTCGATCACCCTTATTCTAAAATAACGTTAATTTTTAGTTTCACGCCTCACATCAGTCACACATTCCCCTTGTTAGCACGAAAAGAACAGCAGCAAATTACCTGCCGGCTATACTGTCGATTGTCCCGTTAAACTCATAAATATTTAGGAAACTATCTCAGATTTTGAGGTTTAATTAATTATCAACCCATATATTAGTCTGCTGAGTTTGTCGACAATTTTGTTTGGAGAGAATCACTGAGTTGGAAATTTTTTCGGTAATTTTCAAAAAATGGCACTTTTGATCATATTTTACATAGGGTGAAAATTTGTATTACGAATTAAAATGCAGTGCGATATTTATTTGCAAACCGACTGGATATCTACTCTTCATTTTTTTCTAGCTGCTTTCAAAAGTCGTACGTTTGAACTGTTGTCATTCTTACGAATATATCAACCATTTCTCTCCAAACCACATGTCATTAGAGGAGCTTCCGATACGCAAAGTTTACATATTTGAGGTTCCCTTGGAACACAGGTTGCAAACTCAATGTGACGTATGAAGATGTTTTTCGATTCTCAGTTTTAAACTGATGCATCCAGTCTGTTTATGTTGATTAGCTCAGTGATGGGAGCTTTCTCAAATCACACAGCTTAAATATTTTGCACATACTCTGACGTCGACTCCCCACTAATTAGTACAATTGACATCGTGATATCTATTCGGGTGAAGATCGGATTGCGTGTGTAAATCTAACAGGTTCCTCTTTTTCAACGTTTGTTCTACCTTCTCCAAATGTTCCGAAAGACTTCGGGCAAGTATTGAGTTTTGTACCATTTCTGAAATTTGAGTCACCCAATAAAACTATACAGTTTTTTATGTAATTGTTTCTGTTGGAAATGGTAACATTATTGAAGCGCAGATTTAAAGTCTAAATAAGTTTGCTTTTGCGCCTGCTAAATTTATTTGGCATCTATGAGAGGCAAACCAACATTCAAACAGTCTAGTTCGCAATTATTTTATTTCGCTGTTGTATAGGTGATTTAGTATGGTTCTCAATTTATAAAAATTTGCATGCAAAAACTGAGGATAGAAGACCGTGGCCAGATGGAACATTGCTATCTGGTGGCTATCCAGCTTGAAGCTGCTGGTCATTCTTTATTACGATTCGCATATCTCTTCCACCCTGATAATCAGCCTTAGGCGGTCAGCTCTATGCCAATCGAGCAATAACTTGTAATGGATATCGGTTTTTCCCGTCATATTATCCACATAAGCGTATTGAAATTTCTCATCCCTTTGTGCGTTGCGAAATCTAAATGGGTAATTGAATATGGATAACTAGCTGTTGCTCATTAATCAAGTGCTCCCTTTTCAAGACAACATCCGAACCAGATGATTAACTGTAGTGTTTTGCAACAATGTCTTGCTGGTAATTTTCAGGACAGTATTGAATAAAAATTTACCTGCCTGATCTTACTCTAGCTGAAGTTTGTCCACGAGATTGACAATTAAAACCTTTCAGATGACTGATTAAAGCCACACGGAGTAAACGTTTGAAATAAGCTTTTTATGATCATGAAGTTTACCACCCACATGGATTTACGTAATCTACCTACAAGAAACAAACTGCATTTAGCCGTCATTCTGCTGCATTCACTCCTACTGTCATAATAATCAATTTTGCTAGGTAACACAGTACCACGCAAGCAGTTCAGAGGACCGACTTGGTTGTCAGAGTAATTGGACTCGCACAGTTAGAGCAAATTTTGAAGTCAAAGCTAATCACGAAACCAATACTGTAAGGACAACCTTGAAACCAAGCGCTACTCAAAATGTGTGCAGCTTAGTTTAACAATAACGCTAGTTAAAAATCCGCAGAATCAATGTGAGCGCACCTTTAAACAGAAAGTCAATAACATGAGATAGTGTTCGGTATAGAAAACATTTCTGTGCATCAACAGTCTTTGTTTAATGAACTTTGTAATTGATGAATTAACAGACTTACTCGCACATCTCGGCAATGGCAATTAAGTACAGAATCGCTTTTAAACTTTGTATATCTGAAGATAATCCGTTCAAGTGCATAATATTGATCAGCCGTCTGCACTCAGCACATAACACTGATTTCCACACCACACAACTGTACGGCCTTGAACAAGACCCATTTATGTCGCTCGAGCAGATCACTATAAGCATCATTCAATAAAAAGTAAATTGAATGTTTAGCAAGATTCCACTAAAGTGTAATCGAATGCGCATGGATCCATTACATTTATTGTTCTTAACCGATCTTCTTCCGTGCAATGTCACATTCTGCTTAGGAATACATCCAATCAGCTGCTCTGTTGGAAAATGTTACGCATCGTCATTCGGGTGCATGGTATTTCCACCGAAAATACCCAGAAAGGAACATCTTTTGACATGAACGATGACAGTTTGCTCGGTGAAAGTGTCTTCCTAAAATATCGTCCCTTGAGGTCACGCTGAACAATCACTACCAAAAATTATCAGATAGATTTGGACAACGGCCAGATGAACGAATTAAATACATTTATTTACTTTTCAAACTGCAGATTTCACACCTCAAATTCTGGCATGAAATATAAACGAAGAACACGACAACACTCTCCCGGCTTATCTGGTCCGAAACCAATTTATCGTGAACTATATGGTCGCAAACCTTACTGTAAAAGCTACCAGCCGAAAACCCAAACACGCGATTTAAATGCTGCTAGTTAATGTGATGGATATGAAAATTACAAAACTTTTATTCGATACTACCTAGCACTATGCAATTAACTAGAAAGCATTGTATAGTACTGTTTATCACCTATAGATCTAAAGGACTAGTAACCTCTGACTGAATATTTTAAAGTATTCTCTGTTGGACAATTTCCAAGAAATGTCTGAACCACATACACCAGTTTATCACGCTAAATGATTGTACAAATTGTCAATTTGTATCCGTCACTTCTGTTGATAGACAAACAGGCGTAGTTATAAATATTCGAAACAAATTCGACTAAATATATGCAAAGAAGCGTTACTCTGTATTTTTATTATTTTTGGCATTTCGATTTTTTTGAAAGAGCATCATGTGGTTGATTATTCGTTCATGTCGGTAATGAAATCGAGGAAGAAAATCATTCGCAAACTAAAATCATTCGTAGTCAAAAATTGAGAATAACCTAATCTTCAAAAACTATTATATTGCATGCTAGCGTTCATACTGTGGTGGGCATTTTACTATATTCATTGATTCCCTGTATACCTTCGATCAATATTAAAAATTATACGTCGTGGTTAGTATAAAAAGTTAGGTGATTGCAAGCGTTTCCTCTAATCCTCGAAATCCTATATGACAATTTACATTTCAAGTGCATTTATTGGCTTAATGCTATTACGGATCAAGCATTGCATCCTGATTGGTGTCTGAAAGTTGATAATCTTGTCAAGACGTTTGGTATTCACTTCGGTCATCGGGATATTTACATATTGATACAGACGTCCCATCGTCAATACAACTACATATTTCATTAAAAATAGATTGTTATAATCGATGTGGTGCACTTACTCGGAGAAAGCAGAAATATTGAACCTGTCAATCAAACCAAGATTAAAAATGTGCTGTTTTTTTCAAATTTATTCAAATAAGCAAACAAAATAGTAACACATGAAATTTATCTTAGTAAACATATTCTAACAGTTAAAGAATTATTATTACGTTAACCAGTGTTTTAGTTTATTCTGAGTTCTTTCTACTGAAGAACTGATGCGCGTTCATGTATGATCACTCTAGTAACTCCAATAAATCTTCCAACAAATAAATGACTTATTTTTCATTGCTAAATTCTAAGACAAAATTTGTTGGCTCAGATTTAGATCGAATGTATGGATCGGTCTTGCAATAATTGGAATTGCCAATCTTACTAACAGTAACTTTCAAGTCCAATTTCGCCAACTATTCTAAACAATTTACAAAATATTTCAAATCGTAATACATATACTAATTTGAGTGATTGAATGCGTTTCATCCTCTCATAATCGCATTCCATTGAATGCTTGCTTAATCCCCTTGAGTTCTCAGAAGAACATAAGTCCTCGGCAAATTATCCCCAGTTTAATCTGTTCATAGCAGCTAGTTTAATGTCGTTCCAGGTATGTCCACACTGGCGGATTTTCTCTTCACACAAGCGCTCCTAAGATAGCCTTGGGCGTCCGACCCGTCTCTCTCCGATTGGGTTCCATACCAGAGCATGTCGCGTGATGTAATCATGAGGTTTCCACAAGGGGAGCCAACCCATATCCAATTATTTCTAGTGAAGTACTGGGCGTTTGGGTCCTCGGCAGCAATCTGCGACAGGTCTTGATTCCTTATCTTCTCTGGTCATTTAACTTTAATAATTCGACAAATGCAATTATTGTGGAATGATTGCAAGCGGCCAGAAGACTTTGCTGTCACTCGCCAGGTTTCCGATTTTTAGAGTAGCTAAATATAAGGAGTTTCGTGCGTTTTGATATATCCTTCGACTCCCAGGGGTTTCAAATATATGAACGCTTGTCTTGCTCTGCCAATTCTAGCGAATATATCTCTGTCCGTGCCAACACTTATTTAAACAAGGCTGCCAAGTTAGATGGTTTGCGTTGACGTTTTTAAATGCTTTACCATTGGTGGTGATTGATGGGTGTTCATCAATTAACACAGCTAGGACTTCTGTTTTTCTAGTGTTCACGCGTAGTCCTGCATATGGAGCAAAGTGTGCTAGTCTATCGGTGTTTCTCTAAAGACGTTGTGGGAACGTTATATCAAGCAGACATCTTCAGCGTATTCCAGATCCTCCAAGTGGTCGGATTCCTTCCAATCGTTGCCGTTCCTCTCATTTTCTATTGTATGTTTCATTATTCAGTCTCTTACCAACAAAATAATCATTGGGACCAGCAGGCATTCATGACGGAGGCCAGTCTCAAATGCAAATTGATCAGTCAGTCTTCCGTTGTGAATTACCTGACAGGAGTCACTTTCATACAGCTGCTGTATGAGGTCCATGTGGAGCGTTGGGATCGCATAATGTGACAAAAGCCTTCAAATGAATTCACGGTTCAAACTTTCGAAGGCTTCCTCGAAATCTATGAAGTTGCGGCAAAAAGGCGATTGTCTTTCAATTTTTTGTTCAATTATTATGTGGAGGGTAGCAATTTGGTCGATACCAGACATTTGTTTTCTGAAGCTTGATTGCTCTGACCGTAACACTTTTTCGATAGCGTCACGCAAACGCGGAAAAATGATTCGTGTAATTCCCCTACTAGAGACTGAGAGCAGCATGATAACTCGCCAGTTTTTGCATAGCCTCAGATAAACTTTCTCGGAGGTTTGACTGAATGACCACTTATCCCGTTTTTCTGACCAGATTATCTGCAGCGGAGAAAGTAACGTTTCAGCCATTGTGTTTAAATCTTTCTTCAAAGCTTCTGGTAAAATAACATCTGGACCTGGTGCTTTGCCATTTTTCAGCGATTTTAAGGCGAGAAGGATCTCATTTTGACCGGGGCGATCAGTGTTTACGTCTAAAAAATTGGCTGCAGGTAAGATGTCAGTGACTGAAGTAGGTGCTGGTCAATTTAGCAGTTCCTTGAAGTTCTCTATTCATCGCTTTTGTTTGCGCCCATTCCTGACTAATGAGGTTACCTTCACCGTCCTTCGCTATTTTGCTGTAATTTATCTTTATTGCTGATAGGGTTCCGGTAATGTTGTATACGGTGTTGAGGTCTTTTTCTGCTGCATTTTGCGCCTCCGTTTCTAGCATTTCATAGGCTCGCCTTTTGTCGTTCCTGGCTGTTGCTTCCACGTCTTTATTGAGAAAGCCGTGTTGTTCGATCAGTTGGTTTTTCTGCTCAATGTCCTAACACCCAAGTATCTGTTGTATCATCTGGCTTCTCGAGTTGATCAGTGTCTAAGTCTCACTAGAGATCCACTCATTGTCTTGCTTTACACGTCTGTCACTCACGTGCTGACAAGTGTTTTTTCCAACAATTGTTTTAAAGCGGACCAGTGTTTATTTATTGAAAGTTCAGGGGTTAAGTTGTTGAGCGATTCCATTCTGTTTTAGGAGAGATTGGAAATATCACTTTTTTTGCGCTTTTCCCTTAGTTTCTGCATGTGAGACTTCACTTTAGGCTGACTGCGTGTTCCGGTAGTGGTCTGAAGCAACATCCGGAACCTGGCATTACGCGAGTAACGAGGATACCATCTTTATTTTCGTAAAATCAATGAGGGATCGCTTTGATTGGGAGTAACACCCTCAGGTGAAGACCAGCTGGCCTTGTGGATGTTTCGATGTTAAAAGATGCTGCCCTCGATGACCACATCGTTGAGCGCGCAAAAATTTGCGAAAGCTTGACTGTTCTCATTCATTTCACCTTGACATGCGAACCTATCACAGATTGTCTCCTTGTGCTGTCTGGACCCAATTTTGCGTTCATCTCACCCATCAAAATGTTTGATATCTTGCTTTGGTGTCTTGTCCAGGACAAACTGCATACGCTCGTACAATTCTTATTTCGGCTCAAGGAGCGCAAAACATTGAATTACAGTCACATTTATCCCCTCGCTGTTGAATCTGGCTGTGATTGTCCGTAAGTTAATGAATTTTCATCCAATGAGAATGCCTGCAGCTTTAGGAGCTAGCATAATGGCAACGCCTTCTGAATGACTGTGGTTCTCATCTTCATGACCTGAGTAAATAATCTTTTCAACAGATGTCAAAACCAACATACTAGATCCATTTCATCTACTTTCACATATTGTCAAAAATTTTATACCATACGTTTGCATTTCTTTCACAACCTGTGCAGCCTTTCGGGTCACATACATTGTACGGGCGCTCCATGTGGCAAACTTTGTTGTTGCTTTCATGGACCGAAGATTCCTCTGCTGACTGACCTCCAGTGGGCTTTTACCGGTCTGCTTCATTTTTAACTCAGATGAGGTTTTTTTTTCTCGATCCAAGGATGGAGATGTTACTTCGATGTGACATCTTGCTTTGGTTTCAGTAGCGGTTAGAGGTTTTTACAGAATGGGGTTACTGACCCTGCGTCTAACCCTCCTTTTTTGCAGACGGGGTTGGGACTGTACTCAACGTAGTATTTCGAAGCGGAGGTTTGGAATCAGACTCTCTATATTTCGGATGGACTGCCCTCCCAGGCTGACGAGCTCCAATTTCCCAAGGCGAACTTATTTTGAGGCGCCAACACAAGGCTCTGCTCTTTTTCCTGTCAGTAGAAGCAGTTACACCACGAGAAGGTAAGGAGTTGGGCTTCAGTTGTCAGAGGCTATTCAAGACGCACGAAGTATGAGAGCATTTTGTAGGTAGCGAGAGCTTATCTCAACCACCAACCCCTGCTATGACAACCTTGGGAACTGCGAAACTAATACTTCAAATTATTTTAAAGCATTAGTCATTCCAAACTATATTATTCAAACATAAGTCATACATAATGACAATATTTGTTCGTATGTTGAAGGAATGTAATCTAAGAACAAATTATATCAAATTGTTTAAGTTAACCATAGTTTAATAAATAATTCATGTTTCGGTAATATACCCATTGCCATAAATTTTCTATTCAAATAAGTAATATTGAAAATAGACTTACCAGAAACTTCGTCGTAATCTCTATTGTACACTGCAATAATATTCAATATAAATTGAAAAAGTGATGTTAACAGCTTTTATAAGATATAAAGATGAGATATAAATCATTATATTTTTCTCAATTAAATAAATAAAATGTTAAGAATGAATGAGAGTGCTATTTGTATTGAAAACCCTCGCATCGCAATGGCATAAACCTACACAAATTGGTCAAATACAGATACGATGAGCATGGATCCGACACAAGAATGACACACTTCATATTAAATAGTTTCATAGTTTCATTATTAAAAAAGGTCAAACCAAAATAAAAAGGAATAATCCTCTAAGATTAAGCTGCTTCATGCGCCAAATGATTTTACTTGAGCAGTAGATGTTGGGTTCAAGATTCGCGGGAGTAATTTAGATATGTCGAAAGCCTTCGATGATATAAACCGCAGTTTTTTTTCGCAAAAGCTGAAACGTTGAGGTACCCGTCCTCAAACCAATCTTCTTGGCAATTTTTGCCAAAGACATACAAGCTCTCATCAATTGTAACATCGCAATGTTCGCAAACTACATGGAAGTGTGGTCGGTGTTAAGTGTGAACTTCCCCAGAATGATTTCGACAACCCCGCGCTTGATCCTCAGAAATCGAATGTTCATCAATTTCCGAAAGTGTCACATATTCAAAATTAGCAAATGTGTGAAGATTCAATATTCTATTTATTCAAACAGTCTCTCGATGATCTAATAAGAAAAGGTCTAGGGATGTCGAGAGACTGCAAATTGGTCCACCAAAAAACATTATATTCATCATCACCCTTGATGACAATTTATGTTAGAATCTGAAAACACTCAACTTTCGGTATTATAATTACGTATATCGGATGCAATATGGGGTAATCAGTGCAATCCTGGTCGTTATGTTTGGAAAATATTTGCGACATTGCTAACTATATAAAATCGACCAACAAAACGCTTCGCCGGATTCAGCCGAAAACTAAAAATCGAACGGATATATAAACTAATCTTATTTTATGATAGAAAATCGTTGGATCCAAGGGGATTTGATTTTGTTGTACAATATAATAACATAATTAAACCAGCTTCTAAGATGCTGATTCGATCCACAGGACTCGCTATAATGAGGAACTCTAACTCTTACTCTGACAATACATGTCTTTCAACTCGAATGCATAGCATATAATTTGCCGTGTAATTGTGTTATGCTTGGAACAGACTACACTGTTATGCTGTACACACCAAAACCGAAAGATAATCAAGAGCAATAACGATTCCTATCCTGTACTCAACCTGTGTATTCAAGGAAGCTATGCATCCTGAGTCCATCGGTCTATGTGTTTACCATCTGTTGAACGAAACCACTTTTTTCTTTTTGAATTTTTATCGGATATTGGACTGCTATTTTAGTAAGCAAATCTCGTTTCTGCTTCCTAAAAAATATTGATTGTCACAACAATTGTTCAAATATATTTATGTGGGATATGTACAAATTTATGCATTTTAAACCAATTTATATAAATTAAACTTTATGTTAATAATATGTGGTTTCATCATATTTATTTGTATACACAAAATCACTTCATTGTTAATAGTATCATTGGTCTTGAAAAAGGCTGCTGTTGGATATATCCGGTGTTTTCAATGAACAAAATTTCCTAAAGTGAATTCCTGTATTGCCAACTATTGTAATTTGGGACGTTTGAGCATCCACATGCATTGAAACAAACGATTAGAATAATAATGTCAACTTAAAAGCAATGCCTTGCCTAGTTTGATTTCCTGGTTTCGTAAAACGTTTATGACATGTCTCTTTACAAATACACGATGGATGCGCAACAAAATCAATGAACTCTCCATATTCCAAGAAAATATTCACCAAACATCTTCTTCTTGAAGGAACTCGGCTATAGTCTCACAAAACAAATAGTGAACTAGAATTCCGTGACATGAAAACTGTTCGCTATGACAGTGGAACGATTGGATGGTTAGTAGCCTTGTAATGGAACCAGAAGATTTGTCGTGAGATTAAGGTTTCACACAAAGATTTACGGTAAACACTCTGTTATTCACTCTGATTAACCAAAATGATAGACCGCGTGTGATACTTCAGACTAGGCGGACAGCCGGTTTAGTAGAAAGCACTTAACTTGTTTATAATTATGGTCAATTGAACGTGGTGCTCTGAAGCGACATCCGCACATCGCATTACTGGAGTATCGAAAATACCGTCTCCATTTTCGTGAAATGTATGGGTGATCGCTTTGATTGGCAGTAACACCCTCAGGTGAAGACCAGCTGGCTTTGTGGATGTTTCAATGTTAAAAGATGCTACCTTCGATGACCAGATCGTTGAGCGCGCAAAAATCTGCGGAACGGTCACTGACCTCATTCATGCGTACGCATCACAGATTGTCCCCCTTTGAGGTCTAGACCCAATATCGCGTTCATCACACCCATCAAAATCTTGATATTTCGCTTGAGTGTTTTGTCTAGGACAAACTGCATACGAACGTACAAGTCTTATTTCGGCTTAAGGATAGCATTTCTTTGTGGTCGCATAACATTGAATTACCGTCACATTTCTCCCCTCGCTGTTGAATCTAACTCTGATTGTCCGTGAGTCAATGAATTTCCATCCAATAAGAGCGCCTGCAGCTATTGGGGATAGCATAATGGCGACGTTTTCTGAATGAATATGGTTCTCATCTTCATGACCTGAGTAAATAATCTTTTCAACAGATGTCAAAACCAACATACTAAATCCATTTCATCTACTTTCACATATTGTCAAAATTTGTATACCATACGTTTGCATTTCTTCCACAACCTGTGCAGCCTTTCGGGTCACATACATTGTACGGGCGCTCCATGTCGCAAACTTTGTTGTTGCTTTCATGGAACGAAGATTCATCTGCTGATTGACCTCCGATGGGCTTTCACGGGTCTGCTCCATTTGTAACTCAGACGAGGTTTTTTCTCGATTCAAGGATGGAGATGTTACTTTGATATGACATCTTGCTTTGGTTTCAGTAGCGGTTTGAGGTTTTTACAGAATAGGGTTGCTGACCCTGCGTCTAACCCTCCTTTTTTGCAGACGGGCTTGATACTGTACTCAGCGGCGTATTCCAATTGTGTAACCCACAGGAAGTGCAGGTTTGAAATCAGACTTTTTATATCCCGGATGGACAGCCCTCCCAGGCTGACGAGCTTCATTTATCCAAGGCAAACTTATTTTGAGGCGCCAACACTCAACTCTGCCCTTTTTCTTGTCAGTTAAAGCGGTTACACCACGAGCAGGTAAGGAGTTGGGCTTCAGTTAAATGAGGCTATTCAAGACGCACTAAGTATGAGGGCATTTTGTAGGTAGCGAGAACTTATCCCAACCACCAACCCCTGCTATGACAACCTTGGGAACTGCCAAACTATTACTTCAAATTATTTTGAAGCATTAGTCATTCCATACTATATTCTTCTAACATAAGTCATACATAATGACAATATTTGTTTGTATGTTGAAGAAATGTAATCTTAGAACAAATTATATCAAATTGTTTAAGTTAACCATAGTTTAATAAATAATTCATGTTTCGGTAATATACCCATTGCCATAAATTTTCTATTCAAATAAGTAAAATTGAAAATAGACTTACAAGAATCTTCTTCGGTATATCCAGGTTTCACTGCAATAATATTCAATGAAAATTGAGAAGTAATGTTAACAGCTTTTATAAGATATAAAGATGAGATATAAATCATTTTATTTTTCTTCATTAAATAAATAAAATGATAAGAATGAATGAGAGTGCTATTTGTATTGAAAACGCTCGCATCGCAATGGCATAAACCTACACAAATTGGTCAAATACAGATACGATGAGCATGGATCCGGCACAAGAATGACACACTACATATTAAATAGTTTCATAGTTTCATTTTTAAACAAGGTCAAACCAAAATAAATAGGAATAATCCTCTAAGACTAAGCTGCTTTATGCGCCAAATGATTTTACTTGAGCAGTAGATTTTGGGTTCAAGATTCGCGGGAGTAATTTAGATATGTCGAAAGCCTTCGATGATATAAACCGCAGTTTTTTTTCGCAAAAGCTGAAACGTTGAGGTACCCGTCCTCAAACCAATCTTCTTGGCAATTTTTGCCAAAGACATACAAGCTCTCATCAATTGTAACATCGCAATGTTCGCAAACTACATGGAAGTGTGGTCGGTGTTAAGTGTGAACTTCCCCAGAATGATTTCGACAACCCCGCGCTTGATCCTCAGAAATCGAATGTTCATCAATTTCCGAAAGTGTCACATATTCAAAATTAGCAAATGTGTGAAGATTCAATATTCTATTTATTCAAACAGTCTCTCGATGATCTAATAAGAAAAGGTCTAGGGATGTCGAGAGACTGCAAATTGGTCCACCAAAAAACATTATATTCATCATCACCCTTGATGACAATTTATGTTAGAATCTGAAAACACTCAACTTTCGGTATTATAATTACGTATATCGGATGCAATATGGGGTAATCAGTGCAATCCTGGTCGTTATGTTTGGAAAATATTTGCGACATTGCTAACTATATAAAATCGACCAACAAAACGCTTCGCCGGATTCAGCCGAAAACTAAAAATCGAACGGATATATAAACTAATCTTATTTTATGATCCAAATCGTTGGATCCAAGGGGATTTGATTTTGTTTTACAATATAATAACATACTTAAACCAGCTTCTAAGATGCTCATTCGATCTACAGGACTCGCAATAATGAGGAACGCGAACTCTAACTCTGACAGTACATGTCTTTCAACTCAAATGCATAGCATATAATTTGCCGTGTAATTGTGTTATGCTTGGAACAGACTACACTTTTATGCTGTACACACCAAAACCGAAAGATAATCAAGAGCAATAACGATTCCTATTCTGTACTCAACCTGTGTATTCAAGGAAGCTATGCATCCTGAGTCCATCAGTCTATGTGTTTACCATCTGTTGAACGAAACCACTTTTTTCTTTTTGAATTTTTATCGGATATTGGACTGCTATTTTAGTAAGCGAATCTCGTTTCTGCTTCTTAAAAAATATTGATTGTCACAACAATTGTTCAAATATATTTATGTGGGATATGTACAAATTTATGCATTTTAAACCAATTTATATAAATTAAACTTTATGTTAATAATATGTGGTTTCATCATATTTATTTGTATGCACAAAATCACTTCATTGTTAATAGTATCATTGGTCTTGAAAAAGGCTGCTGTTGGATATATCCGGTGTTTTCAATAAACAAAATTTCCTAAAGTGAATTCCTTTATTGCCAACTATTGTAATTTGTGACGTTTGAGCATCCACACGCATTGAAACAAACGATTAGGATAATAATGTTAACTTAAAAGCAATGTCTTGCCTAGTTTGATTTCCTGGTTTCGAAAAACGTCTATGACATATCTCTTTACAAATACACGATGGATGCGCAACAAAATCAATGAACTGTCTATATTTCGAGAAAATAATTACCAAACATCTTCTTCTTGAAGGAACTCGGCTATAGTCTCACAAAACAAATAGTGAACTAGAATTCCGTGACATGAAAACTGTTCGCTATGACAGTGACACGATTGGATGGTTAGTAGCCTTGTAAGGGAGCCGAAAGATTTGTCGTGAGATTAAGGTTTCAAACAAAGATTTACGGTGAACACTCTGTTATTCACTCTGATTAACCAAAATGATAGACCGCGTGTGATACTTCAGACTAGGCGGACTGCCGGTTTAGTAGAAAGCACTCAAGTTGTTTATAATTATGGTCAATAGAAGGTGGTACTCAGAAGCAACATCCGCACCTCGCATTACGCGAGTATCGAAGATACCGTCTCCATTTTCGGGAAATCGATGGATGATCGCTTTGATTGGCAGTAACACCCTCAGGTGGAGACCAGCTGGCCTTGTGGATGTTTCAATGTTAAAAGATGCTACCTTCGATGACCAGATCGTTGAGAGCGCAAAAATCTGCGGAACGTTCACTGTTCTCATTCATGCGTATCCATCACAGATTGTCTCCCTGAGCCGTCCAGACCCAATATCGCGTTCATCACACCCATCAAAATCTTGATATTTCGCTTGAGTGTCTTGTCTAGGACAAACTGCATACGCACGTACAATCCTTATTTCGGCTCAAGGATAGCATTTTTTTGTTGGCGCATAACATTGAATTACCGTCACATTTCTCCCCTCGCTGTTGAATCTAACTGTGATTGTCCGTGAGTCAATGAATTGCCATCCAATAAGAGCGCCTGCAGTTATTGGAAATAGCATAATGGCGACGTTTTCTGAATGACTATGGTTCTCATTTTCATGACCTGAGTAAATTATCTGTTTCTCAGTTGTCAAAACCAACATACTAGATCCATTTCGACTACTTTCACTTCAAAATTTGTATACCATACGTTTGCATTTCTTTGACAACCTGTGCAGCCTTTCGAGTCACATACATAGTACGGACGTTCCATGTGGCAAACTTTGTTGTTGCTTTCATGGACCGAAGATTCATCTGCTGACTGACCTCCAATGGGCTTCCACGGATCTGCTCCATTTTTAACTCCGACGAGGTATTTTCTCGATTCAAGCATGGAGATGTTACTTCGATATGTCATCTTGCTCTGGTTTCAGTAGCGGTTTGAATTTTTCACAGAGTGGGTTTGCTGACTTTGCGACTAACCATTCTTTTTTGCAGACGGGCTTGAGACCGTTTTTAGCGGAGTATTGCGATTGTGTTATCCACGGGGAGCGGAGTTTTGTTAATCAGGGTTTCTATCCCCTAGACGGACAGCCCTTTCTTGCAGACTAGCTGCATTTACCCAAAGCGAACTGGTTTCAAGGCGCAAACACCAGCCTTCGCTCCTTCGTCTGTCAGTAGAAGCAGTTCCGACACGAGGACGTAAGGTGTTGGGCTTCAGTTGTCAGAGGCTATTCAAGACGCACTTCGTATGAGAGCATTTTTAGGTAGCGAATGCTTATTTCATCACCACCCCCGCCTATGACAAACTTGAGAACTGCCAAACTATTACTCTAAAATATTTTGAAGCATTAGTCATTCCATAAATACTATATTCCTAAAACAAAAGTAGGGCAAAATACCAATATTTGTTTGTATTTTGATGGAATGTTATTTGAGAACAAATTATATTAATTTGTTTGAGTTAACCATGTTCGATAAATACATATGTTCTGGTAATTTAACCATTGCCATAAATTTTCTATTCAAATATGTAGAATTATGAATAGACTCACCGCCAGTTGTACCAAAACCTGTAAGGATCGCTGCAATAATGTTCAGTTTAAATTGAGAAGTAATGTGATCTGCTCATATATTATATAAAAATGAGATATAAATAATAATGTTTTTCTTCAATAAATAAATGAAATGATAAAAATGAATGTGAGTGCTATATATGTTGAAAAGACTCGCATCGCATTGTCATAAACCTATTCAAATTGGTACAATACAGATAGTCTCAGCATGGATCCTACACAAGAATAAAACACTTCATAATAAAGCGTTCTATATTTTTATTAGATAGTGGTGAAATAACTTAACACATATCCAAAAGAAAATACGCAGAATTTGTGTAGGTAAACCGAATCAGAAGCGGATAATCCTCTCAGACTATGCTTGATGATTTTATTTTAGCAGTAGACTTTGAGGTTGAGATTCGCGGGAGTTATTTACATATGCCGAAAGCATTGATGATATAAACCGCAGTATTCTCTCGCAAAATCTGGAACGTTGTGACACCCCCGACCAATCTTCTTGGCACTGTATGCCAGGGACCCAAAAGCTCTCGTCAATTGTAACATCGCAATGTTCGCAAACTACATGGAAGTGTGGTCGGTGATGAGTGTGAACTGCCCAAGAATGATTTCGACAACCCCGCGCTTGATCCTCAAAAATCGTGCGTTCATCAATTTCCGAACGTTTCACATAGTCAACATTAGCAGATATGTGAAGGTTCAATATTTAATTTATTCAAACAATCTCGTTCACCAGACGAGAAAAGGTCTAGGGATGTCAAGAGACTGCAAATTCGTCTAAAGGAAAACATAATATACATCGTCACCCTTGATGTCAATTATTGTTAGAATCTAAAAACACTCAAATTTCTATATTATAATTACGTATATCAATTCCAATATGGGATAATCAGTGCAATCCTAGTCGTTATGTTCAAAAAGAAATTGCCACCTTGCTAACTATATTCAACCTAGGTACAAAACGTTTCGCCGGATTCAGCCGAAGAAGATAAAACGAAGGAATGAATACACTAATCTTATTTTATGATCCAAATCGTTGGATCCAAAGGCGGTTGATTTTCGTGTACAATATTATAACATCCTCAAATCAGCTTCTACAATGCTGATTTGATCTACAGGTCTCGCAATAATGAGGAACTCGAATTTCCACTCTGACGGTACATGACTCTCGACTCAAATGCACAGCACATGTTTTGCCGTGAAATTTTGTTATACTTGGAACAGACTACACTATTATGCTGTACACACCCAAGTTGAAAGATAATCGAGAGCATTCACGATGCCTCTCGTGTCCTTAACCTGTGCATTCAAGAAAGCTATGCATCCTGAGTCCATGGGTCTATGTGTTTCCCATGTGTTGAAAAGAAACCACTTTCTCCCCTTTGAATTTGTATACGATATTTAAGTGCTTTTTTATTGAGCGAATCTGGTTTCTGCTTCTCAACAATTATTGATTGTCACAACAATTGTTCAAATATATTTATGTGGGATTGGTACGAATTTATGCATTTTAAACAAATTTATATAAATTGAACTTTATGTGAATATTATGCGGTTTAATCATCATAAATTGTATGCGCATTATCACTTTATCGTACATAGTAATATTGGTCTTGATAAACTCTGCTGTTGGATATATCCGGTGTTTTCAATAAAGAACATTTCCTAAAGTTAATATCTTTATTGCCAGCTATTGTACTTTGTGACGATTGAGCATCCACACGCATTAAAACAAACGATTAGAATATTAATGTTAACTTGAAAGCAATGTCTTGCCTAGTTTGATTTCCTGGTTTCGAAAAACGTCTATGACATTTCTTTTTACAAATACACGGTGGTTGCGCAACAAAATCAATGAACTTCCTGTATTTTAATACAATATTCACCAAACATCTTCTTCTTGAAGAAACTCGGCTATAGTCTCACAAAACAAATAGCGAACTATAATTCACCGTTCGCTATGACCGTTGAACGATTGGATGGTTGGTAGCCTTGTAATAAAGCCAGAACATGCGTCGTGAGATTAAGGTTTCACACAACGATTTACGGTAAACACTCTGTTATTCACTCTGATTAACCAAAAATTTTAGATCGCTTCGCAGGATAAGCAAATGTCAGCAAGCAGTAAAATCTTACTGCATCCCAACTTGGCATAATTTGCATGGCTACTCCCAGTTTTACTTGTGGATTTTTAATTATCGTTGTCTTCATACTATCTAATTTGCAAAGCAGTAGATTTCACCCAGAAAACTCCCTCAAACACGTATTCAGTGAGATATTGTACGATATTTCTGTTTAAATCAACATTGATTGTAATACCTTATACCCCGGACAGATCTATATTACGGAAAATGTTATATTGACACGCAATAAACACTGCATTGTTAATGTTGCCTACAAACATCCACCGTGTCAGTTTGTATATCTGTTTCAACCAATACGAACAAATAATGCAACAAATATTCGGACGGTTTGATATTCTGTCTTTAAGTGATGATCATCATAATGCGATTTACAGTGAACCGGAAACCAGCAACCTGAATGACCTTCGATTTATTCGGTACACTGACTAAAAAATTAAAGCGGTTTTCCTTTCAAGATGTCTTGTACTACCAATAACACGTGTCACGCATGAGGAAGTTCAACCCCGAGATTTAAAATCCAATGAGTAATGAACGCTCTCAGTAAAATGCAGGAGTTGCGAACGAGACCAAGTCAGATTGACCAGTAACAACTGCATCTTATTCTGATGAACAATTAGTCATATTTTCATCTGTATTTAGTCCCACAAAACGTGCAATGTACATCAAAAGCGCACCCTTCCAACCAATGTTTCACTAGGAGAAATAATTGTTGTGTTGTTTCATCCGATCTACAAACCGTAAGGTCTACTTCGATAAACGAAATAACTCCGCCCATGATTAAGTATTTTGCGCAGTCGCTACACAATTCACTGACATACTTGGTAAAACAAACACTGGCAATTAGCGTGATTTCTACTGATTGGAAGCGCGGGATAATGACTAATATTTTTAAAGAAGAAATTAGTTTCGATGTTGCTAATTACGGAGTTGTTATTCTGTAATCTGTGATTTTGAAATTAATTGAGCGCCATAATGTTGTCGCTATCATTCATTATTTTTGAAATAATCAGTTACTATCAAGAAACCAGTAAGCATTTAGACGGAAATATTCCAGTTCACGCAATTTGCGGTTATCAGTTGATGAACGGAAACACGCAATAAATAAATGTTCTAAATCATCCCTGCTACCCGGATTTCTCCAAAGTGTTTGATAGCGTCAAACATCGCCAAAGTACGCCGAAGTTGGACAAAATTAATTTCACCGATATTTAGTTCACTTGGATAAATGATAGCGTAACCAATTGCGTTATCGAGGTGAATGATGACAGTGCATTATCGAAAACAATTTCAGCACATAGTGGATTTCCTCAACCATAGTTTATCTTTGATCCTGTAGCTGATTTACATCAGTGAAATACCGGATTCTGTTCGCTTTGAAATATTGTTATTAGCGGAACACATACGTACGCTGCGTTGCATCCCTAGGCCAGATGATTGTTTACTTCTACAAAAATATATCAAAGCGATTTACGTTTGGTCATTGAGGAATTACCAGCCATTTAAATTGAAAATGAGTTTTCCTGTTCTTCTTTTTTTATTGTATATACCTCATAACTCCATCCTATGGTTATTGTTAAGCTAAATGCTTTTTAGACCATTACAACTTTGAATCACTTTGAATCACTTTGAATCACTTGACTATCAACTCTGAAACCAATTCGATTACGCACCTGCCCTCTTCGAATAACTCAGATGATGCGGACAAACTGACATTCTTCATTAGAAGTGATAGTTAGATCAGATTGTACGGTTGTAAATATTATTTCGAATAAACCACCAAACAAAGGAAGTGATCATGTTGTCCTGATATTGAAGTAAATTTTTAGCGCTTGGCAAAATTGTGAACGAACAAAATGCGTCAGAATGTTGAACTTCCTAGCTTTTTTGTGACAAATTGAATTGCACTAGTTTCCTAATTGGACTAGTTCTATCCATATATTCATTAGCCTTTTCGCTTAGACCACCTGAAATCTAGTCTGCACAAACATTCAATATTTGGTCCTTACAAGGCATTGCACCTTATTAAATTGAAAATTCGAAGCAGAACTGAAACGTGAATAATACAAAGAGTGAAGGCATTAGAGTTTCCTAAGTAGAGATAAACAGCCAATTCGCGGTCACAATTTAGACGATTGTGTGTCGTAAATGAGGGAACGAATGGTGAACCAGGGGTTTTTGCAATAAAAACACCATCTGGTTTTACTAAATCAATTGAGGAGATCGCTGATCTAATAGAATAAGTTTACGTCGGTGTTTCCTAGCCATAATGCACATGTGTTGTTCAGAAATGAATCATTCAACTTGATCGAACGTGTTTGACGTAATAAATTATTTTTTGATAGTGGTAGCACAACACATACGCAAATTAAATGTAAAGCAATATCTGCGACCATAAGAGATAACACTAATGCTGCTCAAATTCAGACATACACAACCGCTACTGAAACACGGTTTTGTTATTGAAATATAAGAATGTATTTGTAATTACATTAGCAGCAGATGCATCCTTGTTCATGTGGATGTCATAGTATCAAAGTAAATCTATGTCAGTAGCAGAGTTCGCAAATATTGTGTGATTAGGAGAATGTCATTTCTGATATACACGATATGTTTACAAATACAAAACGACATTATTATTGGTTTTTTTCTGATTACATGAACATATGGCAATCGCAATCTTGGTCAATGTGTGTTGCTAAAAAACGACCTAAATGATTTCATCTAATGGCCATCAGAAATAAGCCTTTCTTTGAAAATGAAAACCTCTAATACAATTGAGTCGTTCGCGATCCTGGCCTTTTCTACCCATTTAAGCGTGGCGAACAAATCTTGAACTACAATGTAGAATAAACGTTTCAGGGTGTCTAGATATGATTTAGTTTTGAAAGGTCTACAATGCATAGCCAATTACAAACGCGTGACTTGGGTGATATGTTCTTTACGGCGGATATTTAGACGTTTTATAAGCGTTTTATCCTCGAATGATCAACGCCCATACACACCTAGCGCTAAACTATCAAATATGACATTTATCCTCAGAACTGACTAACTCATGTTGACAAGAGGCTGTTTATTAGAATGTTTAACCGAGGCGGTGAAGCGCAGTCTATTTAGGTATCTTTCTTGTCCTTAATATCAACCTGGGTATAATGACGTTTTGTGACAGAATACAGACTTTAAGTGAAATGTGTCGAAATGGAAGCATGCAATATTCTGTTTCTTATAAATATACGATCTGTATCATTTGTATTCCAATCAATTGTATCAAAAATTTGCAAGATTTTTATTTATTAAGTCAAGGGTTGCAATATTACTAATATCTAATAGAATTGGTTGAAAACCTATTGCTGCCATTTATATCGAAGTAATGTCAGTTTTCCAATGTTATTTCATTTTAGTATCTCGGTTCCTTAATTATCTCCTGAAATGATCTTTTACTCAGGAAATATACAAAATATCATTAAGAAAACGCACCTTTACATGTCATCCTATCTGTTTGAACGATGAGAGAAATTATATTTTGTGCAAGAATAACAAAATCTGATGAGCTCGAACGTAAAATACTTTATATCTCTTAGATGATATTACCAGGATTTTCAAAGTAAGAGCCATACCCAATTTTGAAAGAAATTGCGTTTGAAATAAGTTTTAGGTTCATCCGCGCGAAAAAACAGGCCATCACAGAGAGAATAAACCCGAAAACCTGGAGAATGAATCTTTATGTTATGCGATGGTTTGTGTACATGCCTGTAAAGCAGCCCATGCTGGCCTTGTTCTCCAATCGTTCGCAGCTCTATTCAGATTCATGCAATCTTATATTTGAGCACTCAGTGTGAAGCGTGACTAAACTGGGAATATCATAAAGTGAAATCTCGTTTTATAAAAACGCAGACACAAGCATGCATACGTGCCATGATTCAACGATCTCAGCGGAAATCAGCCTAACAAGCAGTTATTGCCCACTGCCTGTATTCGTAATCTAACAAACTTTTGCTTGCCAGATAAGAAAATTAATGATAAATCAAAGATGACAGAATAAAATAAATCAACAGTTTTAAAGTTGCACTTTCTCCGTTGCTCGTATGATTATTTTGCTTTGAAATCACGTTAGGCTCTAGTTGGTATGTATATAAAATATATATATATAATATTTCATATATATATATATATATATTATTTCACATATTTTGTTTAACCAATTGCGGATAACCTCTCGTTAGTCTCGCATATTGAAATGTAGATTGACAAATCAGCTGTCTTAAAGTCTTCTTTTTCTTTTTGTTGATAAACGACAGGTTGTCTCGCCTTTGTAAGCCGCATCTCATTATAACATCAACGTTGTCGAGGAGAACCTCAGTTGAAGAAATCCTGTTGTTTTTTAGCTTCGCCGTGATTACTCTCAATACCCTGTCCAAAAGTTGCTTGAATTAGTTTTCAGATGTTGCTGAAATAACCTCTTCCGTAAGCGCATTCTACATGTTAACCATTCTTTTTGAAAGCATGAATCCCTGTGATAGGCGTAGTGTCCTTCTCTTTCGAAGCTTAAGAGCAGGGATACGGTCTCTTGAGTCCGGCACGAGAAGGCAAGACTCGCGCAGCTCGTCATTATAAGCTCCCAGTAATATGCGACAAGTTAGCAGCAGGTCGTAGCGCACACGCCGAATACTGAGCGACATGAGATTGAGGCGTTGAACTCTCTCCACATAAGGAATTCATTTCAATCCTTGTACTCGTTTCGTCGCCCGACTTTGCAACTGTTCCAACTGGTCACCTTCTCCCTTAGTTTGACGATGAGTGGCTAGCAAACAATATTCCAACACTGGTCTCACGTATGTGAAATACAGAATGCGAAACATTTGTGGAGTAATCGCCGAAAACGACCGACTAAAAGCACAATATGCGCAGTTTGCAGCAGCAGATTTTCTGTTCGTATCCTACTTGGATTTAGGCGACCGACTCACAATTGTACCCAGGTCACGTTTATTATCAACTCAGTTCAGTTAATGATCTTCGAGGATGTACGCACCTTCAGGCGTGCTTGGCCCCAAAAGCATCACAGCGCATTTATGTCGGTTTACAGCAAGCTGCCATTTTACCGTTCAATCACGCAATTAGTTCAGATCATCTGCGAAAAGTAGACAAATCATATTTGATGAGTCGAAAAGGTCATTACCAAATACTTTGAAACGTAACGAGTCGAGATCAGATACTTGCAGAACCCCGGATGTTGGACGTGTATTCTGCGATTTCATTCCGTTAACCTTGAGCTGTGCATAACGGAAAAAAAAGGAAGTCTTCAATCTAAGTTAGAACGGGTCCCTTCACACTACGAGCACGGAGCTTGTGCAGTAGACGTTGAAATGGAACACGCTTGAAAGCGTTACTGAAGTCAATGAAGTCAGTGACTACCGGATGACCAGAATCAAGTTCAGCAGAGCAGTGCTCGCGTGCAGTGATGAAATTTCGTGCACATGATCTTATCGGCGTTTATCCATGCTGAGCAGATGTTAGCTGACTGGTTGTAAGGAGAAAATCGTCAATATGTTTTTTAGCAGTCGTTCCAGAGTCTTCACAACTACCGACGTGAGGGTAACCGGTCGGTAATCAGCCAGGTAACTGGTTTTCACGCCCTTATCCATTGGTTTGACAATGGTGTAGTTCCAATCTTGAGGTACCCGATTATACCTCAGGGATAAATTTAAGATTAGCGCCAGTGGCTTATGTATGATACTCGAGAATTCCTTCAAAAGCATTGCGTGTATATCGTCCGGGACCAGGTGTTAAGTCTACATCGAGTCGTTCTAGTAAATACTGCACCATCTCTGGCGAGATCGGAGTATCATTTATTTTAGGGTTGCTTTCATGAAGCAGAGAAATGGGAAACGTCTCCAATGTGTGAACCGAATGCTACTGAGCAGCGAGATGAACGTCTTTACGATCATCTTCATGTTTAGTCGAACTTCCATCGATTTGAAGCAAGGTACTCGTTAAGAAGCGTTAGTTCTACGTCCACAGTACGCAAACAACCGTTTCGGCATCCATTTGGATTCGTCCACCAAGCGAGTTTCATAGTTCTGCCTTTTTTCCCTTTCGAGAAATGTGCACTTGTTGCGGATAACTTTGTAGGTTACATAGTCATCGGTGCATCCACTAGAACGAAAATTTCGCCATAACCGCTTTCGTAACGTTATCAAACGAAGGCAGTCCCTTAGCGGGGAATCCTTCATTCATCCATGGGGTATGATTTTCAAGCGATGTTATTTCACCCAAAAAGTCCAACCAACAGGTATCAACAATAGTTGATAGAGGAGGTGACCAGACCATCGAGTTTGCGGACGTGATTAGACTCTTTGTGTCTAATTTCCAGTAGTTTTTCCGTGTATACGTACGTAATCTCCGTTGAAGACATCGATTCCGAACGAGCCATGAAGAACAGTGATAGCTGCAACCAATAGGGGTCTCAATCGACAGATTCGTAACATCAGACAATCTTGGTGTGACCACCAAATCAGATATCAAAGGAACTTGTCGGACGCATATCCTCGTAGGATCGTTCACATTCTGCACCAAATTCAGCTCCAAAATCGCATCTAGGGATTCTTGTTGGGAAGGCTCATCCCTCGAAAATAAATCCGCCCAGTTTATATTCAGGAGCATCTAGATCTTTAAGAACGATACAGTCACCAGTGATACCATACCGTTTGATTTGATCAAATAAGCGCCGGTGAGCGGTAAATAACCCCGAGTGATGCATCTCCAGAGCTTGAATTCACCAGATGCTTCAGCATTTTCAGCATCATGTTGCAACCTTTGCAATACTTTAACAATTAGGTGTTCTTCAAAGTATACAGTAACGCCGCCGGCATATCTCGAAGTTACTCTGGCAATTCTGAAAACGTATGGTGTGTTAGCGCGCACTTCGTATCAGATATCCATATCCATTGTTAACCACGATTCCGTAACAGCAATTATATCTCGCTGTCGCCGACAGACAATTTCATTAACCTCGTCAAGTTTATTGCGTAGACTCCTCGCATTGAGAAGCAATACTCGAAAACTCTTCAAAGAATGTATAACCGGGGTTGCATTGACAGCGCCAGCCAAAGAATGTGCGGCCTCCTCCTCACTACCCGAAAATCCACAATATGGTGCGTGCTCACAATTGTTGGGTGGCTGTTTTTATTTCGACTCTATCATCAGAAGACAGGTCGCTTAGTATCTTGAATGGTTCACCCTTAAGACGATGAGCGCGTCTTAGTACCATCTGGACTTGCTTGTCTAAAGCTAAAACAATTTTCACAGTCCGCGGTTTATTATCCTCCTTCTTCCGGCCACGTCAGAATGCAGAAATGATGGTAACTCCTTTATCTCCTGGATCAATAAGCTTTGAAAAGTTGATTGTAGGAATGTTCGCTCGTGCTGTAAACGTATTTTAGCCATGTCAACGGTTTGCTTACGAGCATTCAACATATTAAGGCATCGCTTCCGAGAATACAAATGTGGCAAACTTGAGACCGGAGATCTAAAATCTTTATCAGAAGTAGGTAATTCATTCATTAAATTTAGCTGCGCCTCCATTTTGTTGAACCGCTGTGACAAGGTTTCATAGCCCGGATCACTGGATCGACCGTTTGACATCACATCTGCATAAGTCTTATTCCTTTCTGACGGTTGAGCAAACTTTGTTGATGGCGAGCAAACGTTCAGTTCCTGCACGTTCAATGTATTCTCGATACTAATACCATTTTGTAAACAGCTTGTAGTCGAGGAAGCTAATGGCATGCATGCTTGCTCCACAAATAAGTGCTGTCTATTCTCAGCTGAGTTTGGGTCACTTGTTATGTCACCTCCATCGAGCATTTTAGCGTCTTTAGTAAATGCAGCTACGACTAAGCCGCGTTTAAACTCTCGTGTTAGGGGCAAACGCAATTTGAAGGTAAAGACAATTATGGTGGTACACAACGCGTGCGTATTGAATGATAACCTGATCGGCAATGAAAACTGGACCACTTGCGGAAGACCGAAAAGGAATTTGAATGCTGTCCATCTATGCATTATCTGTCGTATCCTGAACATATGGTGGATGGACAGCGAGACTAATGGTGACTTGACTTACTGACGTAATCCCTTGAGTTCCTGGAGGAACATAGGGCCTCAGCAACTTGTCTTCACTTTGGTCTGTCCATAGAAGTTAGTTCGATGTCGTTTCATTTAAGTTCACAATTGCGAATTTCCTTTTTACACGAGCGCTTCGAAGATAGCGTGAAGTCATCATAAGGTTTCCGCAAGGTGTGCCCAACCTATCTCCACTTTCTTTTACTGCTCTGCTGGGCGATCGGGTCCTCAGCAGCAATCTGCCACAGGTCTTGATTTCTTATCTTTCTGGGGATTTTACCCCAATAATTCGACGAAGGCAATTATTGTGAAATGATTGCAAGTGAACAGAATACTTTGCAGTCACTCACCAGGTTTCCGATCCATAGAGTAGCACGGATTTGACGTTGCTTCTGAATATATGGAGTTTCTTGCGTTTTGATAGAACCTTCGACTCCCGAATGTGTTTCAAATCTATGAACGCGTATCTTGCTTTGCCGATTCTGGCGACTATGTCTCCGTTCGTGCTTCCACTTATTTGAACAATACTGCCGAAAAAGACGAATTGCGTGACGTCTTTGACTGCTTTACCATTGATGGTGATTGATGGGTGGGCATCAGTTAGCACACGGAGGTCTTCTGTTTTTTCGTTATTCACGCGTAGTCCTGAATATGAAGCAAAGTGTGCTAGTCTGTCGGTCTTTCTCTGAAGACGTTGCGGGTCACGTGATATCAAGCAGATATCCACAACGTATTCCAGATCTTCCAAATGCTCGGATTGCTTCCAATCGATACCATTTTTCTCACCTTTTACTGTCTGTTTCATTACCAAGTCTACTACCAACAGAAAAATCATTGGGGCAAGAGGCATCTTTGGCGGACGCCAGTCTCAAATGCAAATGAATCGGTCAGTCTTCCGTTGTGAATTACCTGATAAGAGGCACTTTCATACAGCTGCTTTATGAGGTCCGTGTACAGCTGTGGGACCCCATAATGTTTCAAAAGCCTTCATATGAATTCGCGGTCCACACTGTCGGAGGCTTTGTCAAAATCTATGAAGTTGAGGCAAAGAAGCGATTGCCATTCAAAGCTTTGTTCAATTATTACGTGGAGGGTCGCCATTTGGTCGATAACAGTTTTTTTCTGGAACCTGATTTCTCTGGCCGTAACACTTGGTAGATAGCGTCGCGCAAACGCATAAGGAAGATGCGTGTAAGTCATTTACTAGGGACTGAGAGCAACATGATACCTCGCCAGTTTTTTGCATAGTCTCAGATTCCTTTTCTTTGGAAGTTTGACCAAATGGCCTTCCTTTCAATCATTTTGGACCCGTCTCTCTGACCAGATTTTCTGCAGCAGAGGAAGTAACATGTCAGCCTAGGTGTCTAAATCAGCCTTCAGAGCTTATGGTGGGATCCCGTCTGGAACTGGTGCTCTGCCATTCTTTAGCGATATTAAAGCATAAATGATCTCATTTCGACCAGGGAGTCGGTGTTCACGTCTAGCAAATTTGCTGCATGTTGGATATCAGTGACTGAAGTAGGTGCTGGCCGATTTAGGAGTTCCTTGAAGTGCTCCATCCATCGCTTTCTTTGCACCGATTCCTGAGTGATGAGGTTACCTTCAACGTCCTTTATTATTTTGCCTTAAGATATTTTCCTTCCTGATAAGGTTCCGATAAAGTTGTAGACGGTGTTCAGGTCTCTCTTGTCTGCTGCATTTTCCGCGTCCGTTGAGAGCATTTCATAGAACCGCCTCTTATCACTTCTGGCACTTGGTTCCACGTCTTTATTCAGGGAGCCGTATTGTTCGATCCGTTGGTTTTTCTGCTTGATGTCCTTATACAATAGGATCTGTTGTTTCAGCTGCCTTCTCGAGTTGTTCAGTATCCAAGTCTCACTCGAGATCCACACTTTGTCTTTCCTCAGCCGTCTACCAATTACGTGCTTACAACAGTCTTTCAGAGCGGTCCAGTGTTCATTTATTGGGAGATCGGGGGTTAAGATGTTGAGGGATTCGAATCTGTTTTTCAGTGAGAGTGAGGAAATCTCTCTTGAACGGACAAGAAAAATCGTGCAGTCGACAAATTGTAACTCGATGTCGAGACATGTTTATCATTTTTCAAATTTGTGTTCAAATTATTGTAACAGCTGAAAAACCGTGTGTACGAATGAAGTCAATTTCTTCTTCTTCTTCTTCTTCTGCGTGTAGTACTTTACACTAGGTGGACTGCCGGTTTCGTAAAAAGCTCTGAACTCGATTTTAATTTTGTCCATTAGAAGGTAATGGTCAGAAGCAACATCCGCACCTCGCATTACGCGTGTATCAAGAAAACTATGTCTCCATTTCCGTGAAATCGATAGGTGATCAATTTGATTGGCAGTAACACCATTAGGTGATGTCCGGGTGGCCTTGTGGATGTTTCGGTGTTAAAAGCTGCTGCCTCCGATGATTAGATCGTTGAGCGCGCAAAAATCTGCGAAAGGTTCACCGTTCTCATTCTTTTCACCAAGATTCTCTCCCTGTGTTGTCTGGACCAAATTTCGCGTTTATGTCACCCATCAAAATCTTGATATCTCGCTTGGGTGTCTTGTCTAGGACAGACTGCAGACGCACCTAAAATTCTTCTTTCGACTCAAGGCAAGCATTGATTGTGGGCGCATAACATTGAATTACCCTCACAATTCTTCCCTTGAAGTTGAATCTGGCTGTGATCATCCGTGAGTCAACGGGTTCCCAACCGATGAGAGCGCCTGCAGCTATTGTGGATAACATAATGGCCACGCCTTCCGAATGACTATGGTTCTGATCTTTATGACCTGAGTAAATAATCCGTTCCCCGGATGTCAAAATTAACATATAGATCCATTTCATCTACTTTCACATATTCCCAGCAGTTGTATACCATACCTTTGCATTTCTTTCGCGTTCTGTGCAGCCTTTACGGTCTTATACATCGTACAGACGTTACGTGTGGCAATCTATGTTATTGCTTTTATCGACAGAAGGTTTCATCTGCTGACTGGCTTCCGGTGGGCTTTATCTAGTCTGTTTCATTTTTACCTCAGGTAAGGTTTCATCACGATTCAAGCATGGTAATGTTACTCTGGTATGACATAATGCTTTGGTTTCAGGGACGGTTTGAGGTTTTCTACAGAATGGGGTTGCTCACCTCGCGTCTAACCCTCCTTCTTTTGCAGACGGGCTTGGTACCGTCCTCGGCGGAGTATTGTGATTGTGTAATCCACATAAAGCGGAGATTTGGAGACAGAAATTTCATCATCTAGATGGACTGCCCTCCCAGGACGACGAGCGCCATCTACTCGAAGCGAACTGATATTGAGGCGCCAGTCACCCGCCTTCTCCTCTTTTTCTGTCAGTAGAAGCGGTTCCGGCACGAGAAGGTCAGGAGTTGGGCTTTGAAAACCTAGTGGCGAGTATCCTCAGTGTATAGATACATCGATGCGTTAAAATATCGATTAATGAATAGACCGTTTTGAAAAAATGCGCATTGATTTGATCTTCTGAGTTGTTTGCTTCTTATGTGGATCGGATAACTGGAATAATATCAAGCTGATGCCAATGCTTACAGCGAAAATGTTTCGAATTGTTTAAGGGTGTGGTAATTTTATAACATGATATATCTTGTGTAATATGGATACAAACAGGTTTATAAATGTACATTCTTTATTTCTGGATAGCGGTAACCTGACGAACTATTTTCACGTAAAACGACAAAACTGATTTCAAGATACACTCAAATCTCAGTACTATGCCACCCGTTGGACCCGAACAAGAGTGGCATAGTAGCGAGAGTGGCATAGTAACGAGGTTTTGTAAAAACGGCTTTATTATCTGAAGTCCATCATTTATTTGTTCAATCGATCAATCCAAAGCTCTTAGAAATCGTTGACTGACGCATCTTCTTTCGTCGGATCTCGTTTATCTCGTTGTCTAGCCGATCACATGCTTGTATCAGTCTCGTCCAGGTTTAAGTCTTCATCTGCAGAGAACTGCCTGAGTAAAGGCCGGAAAACCCGCTGCTGCCAATTAATAAGGGATAGGGAATCCACCGCTCCAGCTTCGCCCTACACTGTCTTGAACGTGTCGCCATTGCGCTTCTGGAAGCAGTCTAACCAACCGTCGCTCGCCATGAAGTCTGGGATGTGCATCAGCTCAGCCAGTTTTATCGCCTTCTACTTGATCAGATCTCCGCTGACAGGCAGATTCAGTACTATTTCTTGCTTCAGACACATCAGCACTTCCTCCTCAAACTTCGAGTCGTGAAACTGCGTTAGCTTCATGCGCTTCGATGGAACTGCTGCTTTGATTGCAGCTTCAATTGCATCCTTCTTGCTGAGAGAATGCCGTTCACGGTGGTTCTCTTAAATTCGACGCCCCATTTCATGCTACTTTTCCTCGCCAACTTTGACTCATTCGGTTCCTTCTTCGCAGCGTCGATGATCTAGAACTTTTCCTTCAGCGTAAAGTTCGTTCGCTTATGTTTCTGAGCTGACAATATGGGTTGAATAGTTTGAAAAATAACGATGTCACTGTTGTGAGTGTCTGTTTGTGAGCGCGCTTTCGTGGGTCTATCTATCGATACTTAAAACAAGAGTAGGAAAGAGGCTCGTTGTTGTGCGTGAGATGATTGGCTTGTTGTAGCTGGCGTCAGTGAGAAACCTCGCGTGTTTGACGTTTAATCAGGCTTAATATATGCCTAAAATGCGCAAAAATGCACTATTAAATAGTCACAGAATAGTGCCATAGTAACAATAGTAGGGAGTGGCATAGTAAATTTATTTTGTATTGAATTTTGTCGGGACCGAGCAAAAGTGGCATAGTAGCGAGAGTGGCATAGTAAGGAGGTGGCATAATACCGAGATTTGAGTGTATGTCGTTTCTCGTTATGGATGAAGGTGAGAATCTGTGCTTTTCGCGAGAAAATAACTTCACAAAATTTAGAGGTTGAAATTAGGTTACTGAGATTAGCAAATAATCACTTCAAAGCGATGTTGATACATGAAAATAACATTTCTGCGTATTACTAATAAGCAACTTGATAACAATTTGATAATATTTGTACCAATATTTCGACGGTTTTAATTAAAAATATACTTACGTAATTTCAGTCTTGCTGCGAACGAAAAAATAAAATGGATATCATTGAAGTTATCCTGGATATGGAGGTTTTCTAGGATACAAACTGAAATATTTATACAGATAAAATGTACTTCACTGATGTCAGCAAATAATCACTTCACTGTGATCATTGATATATGAAAATAACACTTCTGCGTATTACTTATAAGTAGCTTGAATTGAAATTATCCGCATACATGCGAACTGAGATTTTGTACCAGCATTCATAAATAAGTCGCCGTTTCCGAAAATCCAAACAACCAAGAACTTATTCGCATGAAACAATTTGATAATATTCTTACGTGTTGCGCTTCCTGGTGCTAACGAAAATTAAAAAAATGGATAACATTGAAGGTAGCCTGGATATGCAGGTTTGCTAGGATACAAACTGAAATGTTTCATCCAGATAAAATGTACTTCACAAAGTCTGGTGTCTTAATATTTTATCGCTAATTCTGGCATGACAGTTTGCGAACTGTCTGTCGTAGTGCTTTTTGTGATATAT
>JACCGJ010001262.1:40674-53073 GCA_013407085.1 Atriophallophorus winterbourni
ATATAGGTTAAAATTATGTTAATGGTGTTAGCAAATAATCACTTCGATGTGATCATTGATATATAAAAATAACATTTCTGCGTATTACTTATAAGTAGCTCGAATTGAAATTATCCGCATTCAATTGAACTGAGATTTTGAAAGAGCACTTAGAAATAAGGCGCCGTCTCCGAAAAATCCAAACAACCAAGACCTCATATATATGAATCAATTTGATAATATTTGTACTAATATTTCGACGGTTAGAATTAACAATATTCTTACGTGTTGCGCTTCCTGGTGCTAACGAAAATTGAAAAAATGGATAACATTGAAGGTAGCCTGGATATGCAGGTTTGCTAGGATACAAACTGAAATGTTTTATCGAGATAAAATGTACTTCACAAAGTCTGGTGACTTAATATTTTATCGCTAATTCTGGCATGACAGTTTGTGAACTGTCTGTCGTAGTGCTTTTTGTGATATATATATAGGTTAAAATTAGGTTAATGGTGCTAGCAAATAATCAGTTCACTGTGATCATTGATATATAAAAATAACATTTCTGCGTATTACTTTTAAGTAGCTTGAATTGAAATTATCCGCATACATGTGAACTGAGATTTTGAAAGAGCACTTAGAAATAAGGCGCCGTCTCCGAAAAATCCAAACAACCAAGACCTCATATATATGAATCAATTTGATAATATTTGTACAAGTTTCGACGGTAGAATTCCAACAATATTCTTACGGGTTGCGTTCTGGTGCTAACAAAATTAAAAAAAAAATGGATAACATTGAAGGAGCCTGGATATGCAGTTTGCTAGGATACAAACTGAAATGTTCCCAGATACAAGGTACTTCACAAAGTCTGGTTGTCTAATATTTATCGCTAATTGGCATGACAGGTTTCCGAACGGTCTGTCGTAGTGCTTTTGTGATATATATTATAAATATATATATATATATATATATATATATAGGCTAAAATTAGGTTAACGGTGTAAGCAAATAATCACTTTACTGTGATCATTGATATATAAAAATAACATTTCTGCGTATTACTTATAAGTAGCTTGAATTGAAATTATCCGCATACAATTGAACTGAGACTTTGAACGAGCACTTAGAAATAAGGCGCCGTCTCTGAAAAATCCAAACAATCGAAAACTTATATACATGAATCAATTTGATAATATTTGTACTAATATTTCGACGGTTAGAATTAACAATATTCTTACGTGTTACGGATCCTGCTGCTAACGAAAATAAAATAAAATTGATAACATTGAAGTTAGGCATCGTATGCAGGTTTGGCAGGATATAAAATGAAATGTTCTGATGAAGATGAATTGTACTCCACGAAATCTGATGTCTCATGATTTTATCTCTAATTCCGCCATGAATGTTTTCATATACAATGAGAATTGCTATCAACCAAGGTGTTTAAACAGTGCATAACTGGTTGATGGAACATTTATACCAGTTATTCATGATAACGTTTTGTAAAATGGAACTCCTCCAATAAATTTTGTAATGTGTTTACTTCACTTCGATTAAAATGAGGTTCATGAGCTATGAGGATGTCAATGTACATAATTGGCGGTTCGAGATTGACAGGGCTTAATCTATATGCATAACATTAAATTAAATAACATATTTCTCATCACGCGACTATCAGAAATTATTTTTTTTCATTTTTCTGATATTTACGGCGAAACAATTTGTTTGAAGTTAACATGAAATACATATGTGAATTCTTGAAATTATGAAACATCGACTCACTAAGTTTAGACCAAACTGAAACAAATAACGATTAAATTAGTTTGAAAACTGAATATATATATATATATATATATATATTTACATTTGGATGCTTGAGAATTATGCAACTTACAAGGGCCAGCATTGACTGCAATTGAGACACAGAGAAGTATCAGTAATTTCATGAAATATGTCATCGTGCGACTTTAGAAACGACAATTACAGACGTAATTTTATAGTTTTTGTAATGATTCAACTAATCGCTGGTTGGTTGCGCTACAATTAACATATCAAATCAATAATTGCGACAGAATATTATTGTTTTGTTTATTTCTCCGGGGTTTTGCTGTATGACTATGATATAATTAACAGACAGATATTTTATCAAAACTGGGAACACTAGGGATTCGTTGTAATAGATTTTGTGATTAATTACGATTCAATTGAATTATGATAAACACTCGTGATAAAGTTTGCTTGCGTTTATTTTAAAGAGATTTTTTGGAAACATATATTCTGTGTGATATGTGAAACGCAAATAGAAGAGAGCTGTGTTTAACAGTACGATTACTACGTTCCATTGGTCAATGTGCAAGATGGTGGGCATACTCAAGTTTATGAGGTTTTTCAAGCCATCGAAATTGTAACGCCAAGATCACCGATCAGCAAAATCGGTCCGCAGCCCATTACCGCCCTAGACATTTCCATGTTCGTGTGGGCGTGATCTACATTTTGCAACCTAGGATATTACTACCCTGTCGGAAGCTCAAAGCCTATAACAAGATAATGCTTGCATCAATATCCAACGTCGCATTTTCTCAATTCTCCTTTAAAACATTTTATAACCAACGTGCATAATATTTAACAAACTTTTAAACAAAACTCCGCAAAGATTCGTGATAAAAACGGTTATAATGTCAATTGCCATTCCCCATCAATCATTTAGGATGATATCAAAATAGAGTATACATGTTATGTGAGTGCAGTTGGGATAGTTTGATTTGTCACGCAATAAAGTGATTAATATTTTACCGAACAGAATAAGAATATATGATTCATGCTTGTGTACAATTATATCACACACAACATACAGGACGTGATTGAGACGTTTGTTCGTGGTAACATGTTCCAATATTTTCTTCAAATTTCATGAAAAAGGACTATGTAGATTTGAGTATAACTCGTTTATACCTGAATTATATCAAAAAGCACGTTCTTCAGAATAATTTGAAAAATCACCATTTAACAACATAAAGGCGGGTTTTTGCTGGAGACAATTGGTAGTATGGTGAACCGGGAAACATTTCTCACGTAATGGCTATTTTTTGGAAGTTTGCAGGGGTTAACTGTATCTGATAATTGTTCAGCAACGTGGTCACTACCGGTTTAGAAGTATAACTGGGCGATGTGCCTTGCTAACTGTCGAAATACACTACGTGTTGAGAAAACATTTTCAGATTAACATAATTCAACATTCTTATGGGCTAAAAAATGTAACGATGTACGGTTTTCGAAATTTATTATGCTTCAAAGCAGTTTTGCAACAGGAACTCATTTTCCAAGTAATTTATGTATTCATGTTCTCGCTGATCATATTGGCGGCATAAACAATATTTTTGTCTTCATATGCTTTGCCATCTCACACAACACAAAGCACCACCGGTTTCTGGCTACGTGAACTCATAAGTTATGTATAGTGAGGTCCGAATGCACATCCCCGGTAACAGTAGAGTAAGAGAGATCAAGGTTTGAAATTGTTGGACGTAAGTGAAAATGTTTATACGACGAACATGTATGATCACTCAATCCCCGAACCTTGAGGATAGGTCGACTGGTGAGCTTGAAGAAGAAATCCGCACTTGCATGCATTTACCGTGGTTTTGATTTCACGCTAAGAAACTTCATGTCGCCATCTACAAATTTCCATCCTTCTTTAGATTACCTGCATATATATTTATGTTGATCTTCATTAATGGAATGCTAATGAATCTGCATACGTTCGGAACAAGCTTACATGTAACCAAACTTTTTGGCGATGCACCTAAAAACGTTTCCTACTAAATGGGACTTCGGCCGCAAATGGACGCAAATCACAATCGCTTATAAATTTGGGAGATTAGAGGGGATAATCATAGATCAATCAGTGCCACAAGTGGTGATTTCTTTCCAAAAGTCTTTCACTTTCTGCCTGCACAGAATTTAGAATACACTGTTATTCCTAAGCGCCCCCTCGTTCCACTCGCAAATAACTTCACACCAAGATTCGTCCATTTGATCCAAATCTTTACTTTAAATAGCATTTACCCGAAAATCAATCAACACGAGATGATGCTCATTGCCTAAACCTAATAATTCAATTCAATTCAAATCAATTTAATTTATTGGTCTAAAAAGTATACAGCTCAACAAAAACCACATAATAATATGAGAATTACGAATAACATGGGTAAACAAACAGGATTTGTTTGCTAACTGAGCAGTTCAGGAATCAAGTCAAAATCCATGGGACAGAAACTGTTCTTAAAGTTCAAAGCTTTTATGGTCTAAAATATATAGGTTCAAATTTCGCATGAAATTGTCCATATTCGATTGGAATATATCCTAGTTGGTTGAATGTGCAACGTTACAAGTTAGGGCGTTCCAGGTAAAGCATACACGTACAAAATAGAAAAAATACCTTCAACAGTTTCGTCACGATTCGGGAATAAATATTGCATAGTTATGACACCGATTGGTTCTAGGCGGTATTCGCGTGAATAGTTTATTTAGGGGGTGGTTGGGGGTATGCAGTATATTGAACATAAGAATCAAATCACCTCTAAGACGGCGGTAACGAGAGTCTAATAGATTGAGACTTGCAATACGATATTCGTATTGCTTGTGCTTCAAACCGCGTACAAGCTTGGCTGTCCGATGATATATTCTCTGCAAGAGGCTGATGTCAAGTTAACTCAAGTTCAAGGTTTTTAATCGGCTAAAAAGCAACAAGCTGAACAACAATCATAGGAAGGTAAAACATGAAGTTTAAGTGTATAAACAATATCATAGCATAGATTAAACAGTATATAATTGTTCTGAAAACGAATAATGCAATAAAAATTTGTCTAATTTCGTTTCATAATCATGCAAACTAGTAGCGTGAGCAACGGTTGAAGGTAAACTGTTCCAAGTAAAACAGGCAAGGACAAAGTAAAAATACGTTCTACAGTTCAGGCGGTAATAGGGGACGACCTGCACGTATAATTGATTTCGATAATTCCTCGTATCCATTCGCGTGAATGAATCCTGTAAGGGATGGCCCGGGGTATAGAATGTTTTGTAATGCAAGATAAGATCTCCTCTGATTCGTCGATAGAGAAAAACGAACAGATAAAGTTGAGCTATCCTTTCTTTATATGTTTTTTCGGATGCTGAGAACTAGTTTCGTTGAGCAGTGATAGATTCGTTGTATAAGTTCCACATCCCTCTTGAGCAACGGAGACAATGACTGCATGACTGGTCTCCAGTTTGTATTCATGATCCTTGGGAATATCTTGGGCGAAAATTTCTCAAACACACGTTTGTGTAGATCTAGAACACATGTTGCTTTTGTAGAGGCACTGTTTGTCGTTCGCAAATAACGGAACGTTACATCGAACAATTTCCGGTATTTTATTGACATAAACCAGAAAGAGGATTGGACCAAGGACTGTGCCTTGGGGAACTCCGCTAGTTGCTGCAATTGGTTTGGATAATGCACCATCAACAATAACCTGTTTCGTGCGATGTGTTAGGTAGTCATTTAGCTAATTCAGCAACTTTCCAGTGATACCAAGCCTTTCAATGGAATGGAATGGTCAACACGATCGAATGCTTTTCAAATATCTAAGTAGCACGCGAGTATTGCTTGTCCTTTATCTACCGATTTTGTCCAATCATCTAGCGTTACCAGTAAATTAGACAAACAGGAATAAGTTCGTCTGAATCCATGCTGGTTCTTCGAAAGCAACTGATTGTTCTCGAAATGTTTCATTAGGTCGTCAACACTTAGTCGACTAAGTAGTTTCGAAATTACTTGTAACAGAGTAACGGGTCGGTAATTGGAAACATCGGAGCGATTTCCACCTTTGTCAATTAGAGACATTTTTCCTCGTTTCCGATCTGTATGAATCACTCCGCTTGCTAGTGTTTGCTCCAACAAATAAGTAAGTGGTTTGTATAGCAAACTCGCAAATTACTTCAATATTTTCGGAGTTATTCCGTCGGCCCCTGGAGACTTTCCGGTTTAAAGATTAAATAAACCTTGGAAGACGCGTTTCTCAGTGACATTTATTACACTTAGGACAACCGTGTTTGAAAGTGTTGGATTTCGACTGTTTATTGAATTTTCTATCGGGTTAAATACCGATGAATGAAACGTGGCTAAAGCATCAGCAATTTCTGCTGCAGTTGTTGTTGGTCCAACTGATGTGTTCACGGACGCTACTCCAGATTTCACCTCAGCTTGATCGTTAACCATACGATACAGTATTATTGGGTTTCGCTCCATCATGCTTGATATCACTTCTTGGAAACACAACTTGTCTTGGATGAAAAATTTGTTTACTTTGTTCGGCAGTAAACAGAATGTTTCCCAGGTCTGGATTGATGGGTTTTGCTGATGGTATCGCCAAGCAATGTTTCGTAACGTCAACAACTTACGAGTTCGGCTTCTTAATTTGAATTCAAAGATTTTTTAGTTCCTGAGGACAAATTGCAAGCTTAATTCGATTAAGCTTTTTAGATTAGATATTAGCCATATCCAAAACTCATCTACGTTTCTGGTTTCCGGATGGCAGTTAAACGTGTTTTTCAGAGCATCACTCAACGCCATAGTGTTGATCCGCTTAAATCTTTTACGGGCATCATTTGTTCTTACAGCTTCAAACAGATAGACAAACTGGATGACGACGTGATCACTTAGTCCCAGTGGACTTTTGTAAGCAACGTTATCAATGTCATGTTCATTGCTTGTCAGAACCAGATCTAAGATTGAGGGTAAATCGTTTCCGCGGTATCGGGTATTACATGTAATGTGGTTATGAAGAGGAAAATCGTCAAACTATTCACTGAATGCGCGCTCGAGGGAGTTTTCTGCGAAAATGGTACTGCGTTCAAGAATTTGTAAAATCAAGTCACCCATAATCAAACATTCACAAGTGTATCCGGAAGTAACGATGTGAATTTTATACAGTAGGGCCAGATTGTAAGTTTCCTGTGCAGGCGGTGGGCGATATACTACTCTCAAAACACAGTCTTTGCCGATAGCTAGTCAGATGGAGCACAAGAGTGTATCCAGTAACTCGATGTCTGGATCTCACAGCATAGAATGTTTTGGCTCTAATACAAAGCTACTCCTTCACCTCTGGCTTTACTTTCATGGCGAATAAGTGACATTCCTGGTAATTCTGGTTCAATATTTGTTTGCTGAGTCTGCAGCCACGTTTCCGTTACGGCGATGATGTCTGGTAAACATCTCAGTAAAGCTGCTCGCAGTTCACCGATTTTGTGTACGAGACATTGTGCGTTGTTGTAGATGCATTTCATAGTTGTTTTTCTCAACAAGAATGGTGTTTTGGGGACGAAGGCTAGTGGAGTGGACTCTTCCAGAGTCGGCAACTGAAGGTTTTTCGCTTGCAGGGATGCATGATCGTTTCGAGGTTGTACTGTTGGAATACACTGATCTATCGTATCGGCTGAAATTGTTTGTGACACGTCAACAACTGATTGACTTGGTTGTGTTTTTATTGAACTTAGTGGTGCATCTATCTTTCCAATATGGTGTTTCGATGCACCCAGTATAACTTCACGCGGGATAATTCTGCGTTTTAGCAGTAGCTGTACTTGTGACGTATTTCCATATACAGCTGTGGCGCAATGTGACGGTTTCAAAGTGCTGCTCACCCACACACCCAAGTCCTTCTACTTGTCAGTGATTTTAACAATATGGGAACCAAATATCTATTTATATAGTTAACACTCTTTTACATTACATTACATATCATTTTCTCATCCACTGCGTGCTGGTCGGTTCAATTCCAGTCCTCTCCATATTAGACTTTCTTGACGAACATTGACGAATTGCGCATTGTTCGATAAGGGTAGACAATGTCTAGCTCCACATGATATCTGTAGTGCATTCGCTTAAATTATCACATGCCATACTTTTGAATCCTGGCTCATTCCGAACTCGCGTGTAAAGTATTCGGTCATTTCGCGCTCAATTTTGCCGACGTTTGGCGTTGTGCACTTCAGATTACATGCAACTCAAATGTATCTCAACCTAACATGTTTATAAATAAATGGATTAAAGTCATATAGTAACTTGCACAAGTCCGCTAAAAAATTTTGTATAATCTTTCGATATTTATCCTGATTTTGGAAACATGGTGTCTCTTTGTGAAAAAAAGTCACATTTAGGTTTAGGCTGTTTATCAGAATGCTTAACCAAGGCGGTGAAATGCAGGCTATTTTTGTGAGTTTGTTGTCATTAATATCATACCAGATATAATGACGTTTCTGTGACACAAAAGAAACTTAGATCGAAATTTGTTTGAAAATGAAGCAAGCAAAATTCTGTCCATTATAAATCCACAATCGGGACAAACTGTATTAGAAACAATTGCTTCAACAAAATTTAGCTAATATGTACTACAACTTGCCAGATTTCAACTTATTGATTCAAACGATACTATGTTACGAACGAGAATGAATCTTAACAGGAGTCGATAAATATGCTGGTTTGAACAACATGGTGTCTCTATAAAACTAACAAACATTTGTGCAGAACATGGTAACAACGAACAGTATACGCTATCATCAACAACGCTAGGCACGAAGTTATTCTGAATAATATATATTGTTGTTCCATCCGTTGCATCTTAAATCATGTCGTGAATGTTTAGAGTGAGAAACATTTGAAATGCATTGTAAAGCATATGTACACACTTACTTTACTGACTGAGCTCGATCGATAGGTACATACTTGGTTGCATAGAATGTAAAATATACTCGTACATTCAGAGCCTAATATAGGAAGCCAGTCAATAAACAAATTTGTTGGCAAATGATTATTAAGAGAACAGCACCATGAATCCACAAAAATCCACAAATTCGAAAACATTCTACAAATTTTACGTCATATAATTCTGTGATCCAACGAGACACTTTTATACCAACGATTGGTATGGTTTGTTTACAGTGGATGCTAAAAGTATTAGGCAACTCAACACCGATCCTTGTCATGCAAACTTGAATCACGCATCCGATTCTGAATTTTTCGTTTCCTGGTGAAAGTAAAACCACCAAATCAATCTTCTTGACGTTCAGTAATTTCTCGCACAAAACAAAAAGTTAAGGTCACTGCAGCGCACGCAAAATTTGTAAAACGTATCAGAGGCCATTGAGTGCACAGCAGTTTGAAACGGCGAAACATATGAATGAGCTTGCAGTATGATCAATTTAACAAGAGCTGATTCAAAGCATAAAAACAACCACCTTTCTGTACAGTCATCACATCGATCTGGACACGCTTCATCTTCATTTTGATGGTGAAAGCAAAACCGCTGAATCATTCTTCTTGAAGTTCAGTAATTTCTCGCACAAAATAAAAAGTTGAGGTCACTGCACCGCACGCAAAATTTGTAAAACGTATCAGAGGCCATTGAGTGCACAGCAGTTTGAAACGGCAAAACATATGAATGAGCTTGCAGTGTGATCAATTTAACAGGTGCAGATACAAAGCATGAAAACAACCACCTTTCTGTATAATCATCACATCGAACTAAAAACGTGTCATCTTTAGTTTGTTGGTGGAGGCAAAACCATCAAATCAAACTTCCTCACGTTCAATAATTTCTCGCACAAAACAAAAAGTTAAAGTCACATGCCAGCATTTATTTCCTATCTTATCAGGCTATCAGGCAAACAAGCAGCTCTTGCCCACTGCCTGAATTCGTACTTCAACAAATTTGTTTGCTTGCCAGATACAAGCATTTAGGATCCCTCAATGTTAATCGAGTTATCTGTATCAACAGTTGCAAACAGGTATTTTCTCTGTTGCGAATATTAAAAGTTTGCTTTCTGCTCAGGTTAAACAGTTGTTGTTACCGTATCGAAAGGTATCAGCACTGGGTTGTCTCAAAGTTATGCTCAAAGTCAAATCCGTGCATTAACGCACTTAATCTCTCATCTAGATATCCTATGGTGGCAGACGCTCAACATGTTCAATACTTGCGTTGAAAATATTACAATTTTTCGACTAAAGAGAGGAGATGTGCTTCACCCAAATTTCCGTCTACCGAGTTTTCTTGAGAATCGGGTTACCAGATATAGATTTATTATGACTCGTTTTAAGTTTGTTTGAAGAAATGGATTTCTTGATTCCATCATATATACCGTGAAACTTTCCAGTGACACAGCTTTTGTATACTTTAGCGGATGATATTCTATTGAAATATTGCTGGCCGCACTATGAACGCAACAAGGTCTGTTCGGAAAGTCCCGTCCATGTTTCCAGAATTTCATGAAGATGTCTCGAATATCACCGGAGGGAAATAATCAGCTGTGATAAACAATGAGCTGTAAAGCCTGAATGTCGACGCGACTGTCCTGCAAGAGATGCGATTTTGACGCGATTCTGATGTTTATCCACTTTATGTGGTTGGTTTAGCTGGGGGACACAGCCTAATACTAAAAGCGAAAACGTGCTACAGTAAGCGCGAACAAATTTGGACTATAATGGATGCACATCACAAACGCTTCATATTTTATATTTTACAGTTTTTAGATCGCGCATCTAGAACAGGTTCCCACTTGTGGGTATCATTCATCTTCGGCTCAGCAAACAATTTCATGCAGTGAAATAACCTGTATGGAAACTCCAGTTTTGCCATGACTAGTGAATGATCAGTATAGCTTTCTTCGCTTTCAAATGATATGTTGAAGAGAACGCTCTATATAACGGTGCGCGTAACGATAATATGATCAACCTGATACCAATGCTTCGAGCGTTGATGTTTCCAAAAAAATAAATCGTGTATTTTTGTTTCACAATGTATTACTTACAAAACGTGTAAATTGAGTGCACACTGCTAGAAGTTTTCGTGCATTTTCATTGGTTTTACATTCGTCGAGCATTGCAGGATACTTGATCTCTACGATCTCTAGAATACAAATCACCCAATAACACTTATCATTTTTGTCGTACGATTTCGAGTACAGTTGTGTAATTATAATAAAAAGCGTCTTCTATCATAAGGCGTCGCATATACTGTCGATGCATGAACGTTGACAACCGTAGTTTCACAAGTAATGCACTTCAGATTTAAGGTTTAAATCCGTTCTCTGCCACGGCAGGTCAATAATGCTTCTTCTAGTAGGGTGTCTGGCACTGCCAAAAAACTGTGTACAGTACAGGCTTAACAGAAACCACACCTTTTCCATAAATGTGTAATTAAAAGAGACCTTATAATGCATTACAAATATTACATACTACAATATAAATAATAAATCGGATGGAATGGGATACCAGGAATAATCTAAACTCAAAGCAGTACAAATATATCATGCCACAGTCCATCCATTAAATGTTCTATTCACACAAAATAGTACGAGGAATTATCACATCCATGTGTAAAAGCTGGCGATACTCTATTCAAGCCTAAACTGTGGGAGGTAATTTCACTCTCTCCGTGCCTGTTTTAATTGGGAGAGTTTATCAACTAGCTTTGCTCGCTTCACTAGCTCATATGAGCTTAAATGTAATCAGACGATTTTCTGAACAACAAAAGTCAGATCTGAAACTCTAACTCTTATACTTTAATAGCCTGATAAACTTCGTGTATCGCATCTTTCGTGCGACCCCCTCCCCCTGCCAGCACTCAATTAGCAAATGCAGAAGAGGCTGTAAAATTGCTACTCCACAGCATTTTTTGATCTCATGTGGAATTCCGGCTACAGGGGCCTTATCATTCGCTACGTGATAGATTGACATTTTGATATCAATGAGCGTTGGGTGAGTAACCGCTCAACATAATGATGTACATAATTTGAAACCGCACTGTCCGTAAAAAAGAGAGAGGTGAACTGCTCTACTCATCTTCCTATCAGCTCAGTTTTGTCGACAATCGGGTGACCAGATACAGACTTAATAGGAGATGTTTGCGTTCTGTGCAACTACATATCTCTTGATATTATAATATTCATTCCAATATTCATTTACACAACTAATTACACTCTATTGGACCTTATTTCCAGCTGCTTTTGGACATCATAAGCATACATCTCCTGTCATACTTTTAATCCTCCAAAATGCTGAACGTTTCTCATGAAACACCGCAAGCAACTAATGAATTTATGATTTAAACAAGTCACACGTTATTTTCTTAAATCCGTAAGGGGAAAGCGCGACTCGACATATGCAGCTTTTCATCGATTACCAGTAATATGAATCCGACACGAGTGAAATGTCCAGTTGAAAACGGCTTTCAAGCAGTTTGCACATCTTTCAGCTTGATTAGCCTAGCACATATGACGCGTTTTTCCGGACTGTTATGATTTTATGATATAAAACGTCCTTTTTAGAAGCCGTTGAAAAGAGCGTCGGCGCATGATCGTTCACCACAGCAGTTTTACCAG